>VZTM01037554.1:0-20657 GCA_013400555.1 Jacana jacana
AGATAGAGAGATAGATAGAGAGAGATGGATAGATAGATACAGGTAGGTAGTTGTGTATATATAGATATAAAATACATGGATGTGTTTAACTGTATTTGTCTATTTCAACTGGTGTGAGTCGAAACTTTTATTTGCATTTACTTTAATGTGATTTTAAAGTGAGTAACATTAAGACATTACTGACCTAGAGGTCCTCACTAGGGCACTTTAACATGTGGTCCACATCACCAGCACATCTTCTAAAGCATGTATGTGACAATAGAAAGTAGTTGATAGGATGGAGGTGTCATCGTCATGGTGATCCTTCAGCAGGCTCTTTGGCAGGTAACAAGATGTTGGAGATTTGTAGCTGCTATCTGTAAACCCACTTCCGATGGGAGAGTAGACTGCATGATCTCCAGACGTACCTACCAACCAACATTTCGGTGATTCTACAAAAAACCATTTATAGCCCTGTATGGATCAAAGCAAAACAGAATCCTCCTCAGACTGATGATACTACTGGGTAAACATAATTTCTTGTAAGACATTTGGAGTTTTCATTTTCTCTATCTGTAGTAGCTCTTCTCTCAGTACATCAATTTATTTTCCATAAATTATTAAATCATAAGAGCACAATACTGTCAAAGGTGCTACACTGAAGTAAGACCTGACCATTGTGTACGCTGCATCAATAAAAGATGTGCATGTTTTTAGCAGAAGGTAATCTGGGGGTTCTGTGCAAGACCATTAAAAGTCCAGTCCCACTTGATTAAAGTGTAGACAAAAAGTGAGATCCACAAAAGTGTGACACTTGGAAAAGCCTTTATTCTAAGATTAAAAATGTATTATAAATATTTATGTTTGGCCAATGCCCCAAACATGGGGCATTTAATCTCTATTTCTGCAGAAGTGTTAGCTTTTATTCTTGTCTTTATTTTCTAAATAAAAATGCTACCAGGATGCATGAAACTAAGATGAAGGAAATGGAAGTGGATATTGCTAAAAAAACCCAAAGCATTACTGACCTTAAACGGCAGCTTCAGGAAGCAACAGAACGTGAGCACAGTGCTGATAAAAACTTACAAGATCTAAAAGAACAAGTGAGTAAGATGTAGCCAGATGACGCTGACAATAGATTGTGCTTAATATTAATTAATTTCCCTCTAATGTTTATATTGGCAGAGTACATTTTTTGGGCTCTAGTCCATGCTTTTCTAGGTTTTTCCAGTGCTGGCTGCAGGAGTACATTTACATATTTAGCCTATTGATGAGGTTTACCACAGATTATCAGTATGTTCTTCACTTGCAGTCTTAGGAGGAAATTACTGCTTTTTTCTACTGTATTCTTCTGTAGGGCTTTTTTATTATAGTTTCATTGATGGCATGAAAGCCTGTAGGTACAGATGGTTCAAAGGGTCTTAACATCTTTCTGGCTTGTTCCACACAATGAGTTTGCACCAGGGACTTCCCTCTTCCACCCATGTCTTTTTTGGGGGATGGACTTTGTCATTCAGCGGGATCTTTAGGATCCTATTTCCAGTATGGCTTTGTACATACTGTCCCTAATCAGCCTTACAATTATTATTTCACACATGGAAGAGTTGATGGATTTCAAATTCAGGTACCTTCGAAAAGTTGTATCCAGTTTTGGCCTTTAGGTACTCCAGAGAGGTAGCCCTAGGACTATCCATGGAGATTAGCTTCCATCTTCTCAATTATTAATATGTGCATGGTTTGCTTCCCCACATATCCTGTAGTGGCCATTCTCAGTGTAAGGTATTGAATATACAACTATAGAAGTCATATACATATATATATATATTAAAAAGCAAATAAATGTGTTCAATAAATAAAACATGGAATTGAGTCCTATAAAACAATTACTTTCTTAAGTTTTGCTTATTTTCCCCCTTTCTAAAGTCAGCATTATTAACATGAAGCATACAGCAGCAGCAAAGTTAACACAGATAAAATTATTTCCTTATGTGGCATTGCTCTGGAGCAACACATTTTCCAGTTTCTTTCGTGTCTCAGATACTGATGAAGGGATGTGGTTCAAGGTTAACTGCATTTCAAAGAAGCAGAGATTGATTGTGAAAAAGCCAAATCTTTATCCTTTTAGGTAGTAACAGAACAAAAGCTACCACTGACAGTAGTTTTATGAGAGTTCATAAATTGTCACTGCATTCAAAAACTATTTATAGTCTCATATCTAAACATCTGATTTTCTTACTCCTGCATCTTCTGGTAGAAGGCAGTTCTAGAGGCCAACTCCTGCTCTGCAGGTCTTTGCTAGTCAACATACACTCATCTGGGTTTTCAGTCCAAAATTACAGGCTTTTCATAGAATGTTGAAAAAGGAACTTGGACACCTAGGTATGCAAATAAGCACATCAGTACTATTTTTTAAAGCACTTAAATATCACCCCCCTTAAGCATATGTAGAAATTATACCAATGTCACTAAGTATCTAACTTGCTTTTTAAATCTAATTTTTGAATACTTTTTTCTTCACCCTTGATGAAATATGCAGCAATGATCTATACCAGCTTTGAAAAGGCTGTAGATAATTAGCTGTGTGGAAACCGCCTGAACACTGCTGAACACTTGGGGCTTTTCTCTCTGTGATAACCAAATAGTTGGTTACATTCTTTGTATTAATTTCATAAATTTTTTAATCCTGTGTCGATGAGAAGTCCATCTGAATTGCATTATCTGTGGCACTGTTTGCGAGAGTGAAACTTAATCTTCATGTTTCTTTTTAAGCTGGAGCTCCTCAAACGCTTTCCTGAAGGGGCAAGGACAGAGCAAAGCCTCATGAGGGAGCTTCAGCTTTTAAGGTAATGTACTTTTAAAGAGCTAAAGAAATACCTCACCCAGTTTACATGAAATAAGAATAATCAGGAAACGGCCACTGAGATTCTTGTTACATATTTTACATTCTAAAATATTTGAATAATTTTTAAAAAACTTCTCAAGTTGTTTTATATTCCAGGTTAACTAATCATCAATTAGAGAAAGAAAAAGCAGAACTAGCTCACCAAGTGGAGGATTACAAGCACCCCATATGCACGGGTAACAGTGAAGGTCCTGCAGCTGGTAATAATTTTGAATACCTGAAATAAAGATATGAATGTGTTTTGAGCCTAAAACTTTATTTAATATGTGTGTGTAAAAAGATAGTAAGTCTACAGAATTATTTGAATTGCATCGCTGCTAGAGTAGTGTAAACTGGAGCACATGAAGGTGTTGGATTTTTGAGCTCTTACACAAGCTTTTTAAAGGAAAAGTGTTAGTAAAAATCTCAGTAATGAGTTTTCTTGACCAAGAGGCTGTAATCTCTGTAAGATTTTCCTTTCCAAGACAGTGTGTAGCTCATGTCACTATTTGTTTTATAAACCTCAGAAGACTGCATGTAAGATGTCAGTCATTCACTGAAACCCTCATGCCCGCCCCTCTTGCCTTGGGTTCCAAGCTGCCAGAGAAGCAGTGGCTATTTCCAGACACCAGCTCTGTGAACGGTCTAAGACTTGCCAGGCATCAGTCCCACGGGGAAAGCAGAGCGCTAGAGAGCAGCACCCTGCCGTATGACTGGGGAAAAAGAATTAAAAATTAACCCTCTTGGAATTATGAATGTAATTAACAAGATCCTTACACTATGTTATTTCTAAGTTTCCTGCATT
Organism: Jacana jacana; assembly: GCA_013400555.1. Classification (NCBI taxonomy): domain Eukaryota; kingdom Metazoa; phylum Chordata; class Aves; order Charadriiformes; family Jacanidae; genus Jacana; species Jacana jacana. The sequence continues at coordinate 3,666 of VZTM01037554.1, forward strand.
TCATTCAGAGAAACTGTACATGTCTCAAAAGTATCCTAATAGACCGGGCATTGGAGTATCCCATTCAACGACAGGAACTGGACACACGCACCTGATTTGTACAAGAAAAGCCCAGGTGACCTGGATCTTTGGGGGTAATTGATCCAGAGTATCATTATTTTTGCAGGACACAGTGAAATTGTAGAGAAGGATAAAAATGAGCAGTTAATGACAGAAGTAGCTGACCTCCAGACGCAGCTGAAAGCCTCGGAGTTGGAGAACCAGCAGTTAAAGGTGAGTTGTGAAGGACCATCATCCTAGGCAAGCTAACGAGCCAAACCGCAGCTGGTTACCTACAAAGGGCTGTTTGATATCTAAACTACTATTTTATGACCAAGTCAATTTCTAAACATCATGAAGCCTGTTTTGTTGTTAGTGAATGTGTTTTGCATGGGTAGATTTTCGTGTCCCCACAGAACAGAACATGCTTATTCTCTCATCATTTTGCCTCTGAAGAAAAAGGGAGAAAAAGTGCTGGTTTTAGTATGTATTTCCCAAGTTCTGGATAAAGGTGGGACTCCATTTTTTTTTTCATAGGAAGAAACAAATAAGCTGAGAAGAGAACTAGAAAACTTTGACCCTTCCATTTTTGAAGAAATTGAGGATCTGAAATATAACTACAACGAAGAAGTAAAAAAAACTATTATCCTAGAAGAGAGATTAAAGCAGCTTTCTGAAGAGTATGGCATTCAGGTGGAAGGTCCGGGCAGCGTTTCTGTCGATTAGGCTAGTGCTCACTAGCCTCAGTATTGAGAGAGAAGAAGAAAGTCCAGGACAACCATATAACATCGATTTATTTGTCTGACTTTATCTTGGAACAATACAATTCTACTGAAGGTCCAATAGTTCGGTACATTGTGCACTGAGTGCAGAATTGGATTACTCAACAGATTATGGTCAGTATTTATATATACCAGTCAAAATAAAAGTGAGCTTTACCTCTCCCAAGGCCTTTGCAATACTATACTTTCATTCAGAACAGCAATTTGGGGCATACACGGTTGTCTGGTAAAGTTGGAACCTTGGACTTACCCTAAAAAGTTGAGACTCTTAAAACGTGGTACATACGGTGAGTTCCAGGTCTGTGGGAATGTGTAATTTGTTCTTCCTGTCTCATGCTGTCATACTTCTTAATTACAGACTCAGGGTCAGGGTGCTGGATGTCTGCTCTTATTTACCTCAATTTTAGAAAATCCAGGAAGAATTGAAAATAATAATTATAGTATTTCAGCCAAACTAATGGTGTTTTTATAGATAAGATTTTTCATTTTGTAGATTTTATATAGCTGGATGTACACTTTTAGAGCACAGATAAAATAAAGCCAACTCAAATGATCATATGTTCTCACCTTTATTATTTATATGGCATCTTACTTAATATGCCCTTAATGAAGTTTCCTAATTGACATGCAGTCTGAAAACGGGTATCACTAAGCCAAGTCACATCTCTGTCTAACTACTAAGGATCTTCAAAATAGAAGTAGTATAATTTATTTACTCTTTTTGTCCCAAAACAGTGGAATACCCTGTAGGATGTAGTTTAATTAGATTTTCAAGTAATAGGATAATGCTGTAGTTAAATCATACAGTGAAAAGTTCTGCCCTCCCCACCTCCCCCCTCAGAAAAAAAAGAAAGAAATTATCAAGTTTCAGAAGTAATTCTGGTCCCACCTGAAATATGTTCTTTGCTGTTAAAAACCAACTAGATCCTAAAACTGAATCCTACATATAACGGTGCTGTAGTCATTATATTTATAGAAGTGAGACCTATGGAACGTTTACAGTTCCATGGATTCACGAGCTAATCCCTCAGGACCAGCCGGTGTTAGACAATCATAACTGTTTCCAGAAACGGGTCCAGAACTGAAGGATTGTTCAGAACTGAAGGTAAGCATGCTGCAAGCTAGATCTCTGCTCTGCATGTTGGAACTCTTGATATAAAAAATTAGTCACTTAGGAAAAACTTAACATGTACAGTACACAGGCCGCTGCCCAGGCGAGACGGTTACTCGTAGAGCGTTCTGTGGCAGACACGAGAGGAACGCAGCACATGCGACAATCACCCTGAGAGAAAAAAAAATCGCTTCAGGCATCAAACTTGATATCTTTGAGTCTGTCAAATCTTTGCCCATCCAAGCTTGAGAAATGGTGAAACAAACTCTTCGGTTCAAAGTCCCAGTCGTATTTAGTTCTATTAAAAGAAATTACAACGGGCTGAGAATTCAGGTACGTCTCGGCAAGCGGCCAGCGTAAACCAAGGTGATGGCGATGGAGCTAAAATGAAAAGAAGCAAGATCAGTTCAGAGGTTTTGATACAGTAGCTCAAGGGTTCCCCGTGGGGGTGGGGGGTGGGTGTGTGAGCTGTAATTCGAGGATCCTCTGCACTACAGCACTTACTACAACCAGTAATCAGTTACCTGAATAACCTGAGTAACAACGAAGCACAACAGGCAAACCAGAACCAAGCTGCCCCTCACAGCTTCAGAAATAACATCAGCTTGCACCCCCCACATTCTTATGAACAATCCTTGTTCTGCAAGTCAACATGAATTTTTTAAATAGAAGCATTAAGCTTTAAAAAGCCTTGCCTATATGGACTGCTGAGAAAATGTTATTTTCTGGTCTCAGTTATTTTAAGTTATTAGCACAATGTAAAGAATGAAAAAGTTTATTATGTTGCCACTGTAGTGATTCACTGGCTGGACCACTTCTACTGTCACCTCATCTCCTGCAAGGACAACACACACTACTAAAGAATTCGGAAAAGGAGACAAAAAGCGATTCTCTCACAGTACTGCACATACTGTGAATTGTTACAGTGCCTCCCCAAGTCCATCTGTTTACCTTGATTAAACACCCATCACGGCAGTGCCACACGATTCCTTCAACTTTACCCTCGCTGCAGCCTTCAAACCAAGACACGATGTCGTTTTGTTTCAAAGCGGGTGGATTCTTTATTTCAAATGCCCCGTGCGGCACAAGAAGATGTACAGGCTCCTTCTTGCTTCCTAATCCTATGGTAAAAGAAACAAAAATCTTCCTGCTAGTTACGTGTCATAACATAATTTTCCTCACAATAGAAGAAGGCTTCTGTTAGGTACTGCAACATTGTCTTGCCTTTAAGAGAAGAGTTAAATACACTTTTAATTATCAGATGTAGCTGTCTTCTCAAGGTAACCTTTTATTTATATAAAATAACCACGACAAAAGATTTATCCAGTTGTCTGCTTTGTTCTTGTGGTCACCTCCTCAGTAACCATAAAGATTCACACCATGATGCACAGCACAAACATCTTAGTTCCTGAAAATCTGGCGTATTTTCTTATGAAAATGGATTGATACTTAAACCAGACTGTTAATAGATCTGTTGTCTCCTCACTGACTCCTCAACATCTTCACCTACAAATACAGCTACTAAAGTTTTTCTCGCAATTCCTTTAGATTCTGAGAAAACACTTAGACCAAGTGCTACTATTTTTTCCTACCCATCCTTGCAAGTTGCCCCAGCAAAGCTCACAAGTTAGAGCTTCCTTGTGTTCAGACCTAACCAGTTTCCCGTTATAAGGCTTCTAAAGGGTTTCACAACTGAAATTTACTTTAAATTACATTTCCTTAAAGAATTAATTTTATTTATAAATTGCTTTATAATTTTCAAATTGCAACGTATGACTGACTACTGCAGGTACTCAAGAAAAAAAAAAAGGCTAAGTAACAGTTTCTGACTTGAGTGGACTAAACAGCATCAGAAGAATAAGTAAAAAAAGTCAAGAAAAGACACATTCAAACAATCTCAAAAAGTATTTTAATATTTAAAACAACTTTTCCAGTCAGAATACTTTTTGAAAGACTGAAGTAAAGCATTTTTATGGTAACTTCTAAAGACCATGCAGGTGAAAAGAGGTTTACTAGACATAGTCTCATGACAGCTCAGCTTTCTGAGGTCAGTATTCTTGGGTGAGTGTTCTTTGAGCTGGCCCTTTCCCTCCTTTCTAAACCATCTTACATTGCTACCTTACAACTATTTTTTTCAAACCGTATATGAAGAAAATGCATAGTTTTCACTCAAAAATAACACCAAATAAAAAAATTTAAATATTTAAGAACAGACCATTAAAACTTACCATAAGGATTTGCGTTAATATTAGTCCCGATAAGCTCCAATGTTTGTTCTAAAATTTCGGATAACGGCACTGGGCTGATTTCCAGAAGCCCTGGCTCAGTGTGGTGTTTCAACACCAGCGCTAGTTCGGCCTCATAGTTTACAACAGCAGAGTGCCAGCAATACTGCTTACTGCTCTTCTCCACAGGCACCCAACCTAGGGCAAAAGGTAACGTTTTACCAAAGGAAATAGAGAAAGTTCTCAGATGCAACTGTGCATGCATTTAAAAAAGAAAAAAAAACACAACAACAACAAAAAAAAATGACAACCAACCCCACCGTTAACTACGAACAGAGAGAGGAACAAGAAAAACTATGCTATTTCCCAGAGAAATGTCAGAGGAGTGCGTGACAAGGCAAACGTGACAGCCCTGCCTTCAGCTGTAAGTCTGCCCAGCAAAGGGCAGTCACCTCCCATGTGTCAGAAGAAGGAAGCCTTTCCGCAGAGCGAATACCTGACGTTCCGATTGTTTTCTGAAGACGCTAACTACTGCTTTTAACTCTGGAACTAATTCAGGTTCACTTAAAAATTGGATTCCCCCGCCATTTTACCTGTGCTGCATCATAGGTACCTGGCATATGTCCATTTTCATCAGGCAAAGGATTGCCATTAGAGAACTCCAGGTCCCGTGCTGGAATCCAGGCATCTGGAACAGGCTTGAAATCCTCTTCAACATTCCAAACAAATTCTAGACATAAAACTGTGACACTGAGTTTTTGGCAAACTGTTAGCCAGTTTTCTATTTTTATCATCTTTCAATGCAAGTGTTAAAATACCATTTATCTAAATAGCCCCAATTCCTTTGTACAAGCACCAACATCTGGCACACTCAGCCTACAATTAGGAAGGCTTAAAGAAGCGTAGTGCCCTTTAAGTAGTTTAAAAGTTCAAAACTAACAGGTTAAAAAACAGCTACCTAAATAGCCAACATTCTACATAAATTAGAGCAAGAGAAGTAGAATAGCTTAGAATAGACTCTTTCAGTTAGAAAGGACCTACAACGATCATCTAGTCCAACTGCCTGACCACTTCAGGGCTGAACAAGTTTAAGCATATGCAAATGCCTCTTGAACACTGATGGGCTTGGGGTATCAACCACCTTCTAGGAAGCCTTTTCCAGTGTCTGACCACCCTCGCAGTAAAGAAATGCTTCCTTATGTCCACTCTGAACCTCCCCTGACGCAGATCTGAACCATTCCCACACATCCTGTCACTGGATAGTGACACCCAGTGTCACCACCCTCTCCACTTTCCCTCCTCGGGAAGCCTCCTTTTCTTCAAGCCAGACAAGCCCAATGTCCTTAGCTGCTCCTCATAGGGTATTTCTTCCCAACCTTTCACCACCTTTTTTGCTCTCCTCTGGACACAGTCAAGGACCTTCACATCCTTCTTAAATTGTGGGGCCCAGAACTGCACACAGTATTCAAGGTGAGGTCACACCAACGCTGGATACAGTGGAATAATGACCTTATACAGTGTTTGATACACCCAGGACACGGTTTGCCCTCTGGGCTGCCAGAGCACTCTGCTGGCTCATACCGAGCCTGATTGTTGACCAGCACCCACCGATCCCTTTCTGCAGGGCTGCTCTCCAGCCACTCCTCTCCCAGTTTATACTTGGTCCCAGTATTACTCCATCCATGCAGAATCCAACATTTTAACTTCTTGAATTTCATCCCTTTAATTATAGTCCAATGTTTCAGTCTATCTAGATCCCTCTGCAAGGCATCTTGTTCCTCAAGCACCTCCCAGTTTGGTATCATCAGCAAACTTGCTAATGGTGCATTCAACTCCTGCATCCACATCGTTGATAAATACATTGAACTGAACTGACCCTAGAATTGAACTCTGAGTAACACCGCTGGTGATTGGTCAAAAGCCAGATGTAGCCCCCTTCACTACAACCCTTTGGGCTCTGCCCTTCAGCCAGTTCTTCACCCAGTGCATTGTGAGCCTGCTCATCCCACAACTGGACAACTTGTCCAGAAGGATGCTGTGAGGGACAGTATCAAAAGCCTTACTAAAACCCACAGTAATACATCTACTGCCATCCCTTTATCCACTAGGCAGATAACCTTATCATATGACAATATCAAATTAGTGAAACGGGACCTTCCTTTGTGAACCCTTGTTGACCGAGCCTGAAGATTGCTTTATTCTTTAAATGCCTTTCAATAGTACCCAGTATAATCTTCTCCATAATTTTTCCAGGAACTGAGGTTAGACTAACAGGTCTGTAGTTCCCTGGGTCTTCCTTCACGCCCTTTTTGTGGATTGGAATAATGCTGGCTAGCTTCCAGCTGGCACAGACCTCCCTGGGCTCCCCAGACCTTTAGAAGATGATCCAGAGGGGTCCTGCCATAATATCTGCGAGCTCCTTCAGTAACTCTGGGATGGATCTCATCAGGCCCCAGGCACTTGTGAGCATTAGGCTGATACAGATGCCCCCTTAGAATTTCAGCATACAAAAATGGAAAGTCACCGTTCCCACACTCATGGTCCTCCAACTCAGGGGACCAGGCAGCCCAAGGTCTATCAGTATTATTAAAGACAGGCAAAAAAAGTGTTGAATGCCTCCACTTTTTCTTCATCCCTATTAGGCAGATGACCATCTTCAACAAGTATCATACCAATGTCTTTAGCTATTGCTATTAACACACTGAAAAAAAACCCTTCTTGTTATCTAGAACAACACTGCCCAGTTTCAACTCTAATTGAACTTTGGCCTTTCATGTCGTCTCCCTCCACATATGAACCACAGCTCTGTAATCCTCCTGTGAAGACTGACCTCATTTCCAGAGATCATACAATTTCTTTTTCCTCTTGAGTTCCTTGAGTAGTTGCCTGTTCAGCCAAGACGCTCTTCTGCCCTGCTTGCTTGACTTAGGACTCAGTGGAATTGTCTACTCCTGTGCTTTCAAAAGGGGGTTCTTAAAGACTGCCCAGCACTCATGGACTGCTAAGCCTTCAAAGGCAGATTCCCAGGGTACTCTGCTAAATAGCTCCCTGCATAGCTTCAGGTTTGGTCTCCTGAAGTCCAGGGCAGCAACTCTGCTGGCCATTTTTCTTATTACACTGAAAATCTTAAACGTGACCATTTTTTTATCACTGTGGCCATGGCAGCCATCTATTATCAGATCCCCCATGAGTCCTTCTCTATTCAAAACCACCAAGTCTTTAGGCATCTTTACTAGTTAGCTCACTGAGTACCTGTGACAAGAACTTATCTCCTAAAAGACTTCAAGAATTTCCAAGACCTGCTTGTCACAACAGCATGATATTCCCAGTTGATGTCTAAGAAGTTGAAGTCTCCCATAAGGACAGGGGCTGCTGATCCAGAAATTTATCCCTAAATGCCTACAAAATAACTCACTGGTGCTTACATCTTGTCTGAGCAATCGGTAGTAGACACTGATCGCAACAACTCCTTTGTCTTCCATTCCCCGAATCCTCAAACACATCATCAGTAACTGTAAGGGTTGTAGAGACTCAAACCTCTCCTTTTATACAGTGCAACAACTCCACCTCACCTGCTGTGCCTATCCCTCCTAAACAGCCTATATTTTTCCAACCCAATGCTCCAATCATGGGACTCATTCCACCAAGACTCACTAATACCAATGACATCATAGTTCTGAGAGCTGGCCGACACTTCCAGTTCATCCTGTTCATTTCTCATACTGCATGTGTTGGCACACAAGCATTTCAGATACTTTCCTGAGCCTTTTGCGTTCCCAGGAACAGTGTAAATGTTCCCACCAGCACTGTCACCCTCTGTTCATGCCATGCCAATCCCTGGATTATTTCCTCCAACCCTGCTGGTATTCCTTTTCCCCACTGATTCTAGTTTAAAGATCTCTCAAAGTAAAGTTAAGAGCAACATTAAGAGAACTGCAGCAGAATCACTGACAGTTCCTGTAGTAGACTAGAGTTGTTTTTCAACTACATAACTTTGATTGCTAAAAAGAGGGTAAAAAGTCTTCACTAACCTTTGCAGTCTTCCAACGAATACAAGAATCGTTTAAACCTTTTTTCAGCTTGTTTGTTGGGTTTTCGATCCAGCCTGGCCCATAGGTAGGGTTGACCTAGAGTTTCCAGAAGGATAAAACCAGCAGTTTACTGAGATAACCATATCCTGCAGAGTATTGAGATCAACTATACAAAAGGCAATATATGAATTCTCATTTGCCACTAGAGAAAATTTATACCCAAAGACACTATTTAAAATTACAAATTTATTACTGTATATGAATTTAAATGTCTGTTCATAGAATCTTGCCTAGTTTAATACCAAGTTTCCTTAGAATTTCAGGTAATAGAAAGAACCCCAGTGATGCAATAAAGCACAGTCTTCTTATTTCCTCCTAACCTCCACATTTCTTTTAATCATGGAAATTAGACATCCTTTATTATAGAGATTCTGGTGTGCAAGCTAGACTTAGTAATAAGAATTACTGAAATTGGAATAGTTCCTTGATTGCCAAGTTCACTTAAACCATACTTCATGTATTTTAGAGAGTAAAATCTGTAACAGCTTTATAAACACCTCCTATGGTTATGGTAACTATTACTTTGTGGTAATATGTGGTAATAAACTCAAGAGGTTTAATGAGAATTAAATTCACAACAGCTGTAATCTAACAAATCATACAATAAAAGTGAAAACTATGTAAAACAAGGCTTCTAGTCAGCGTGAAAAAATATGAATCTTCCTTATTACCTTTATAGGTAGTTACATAGCAGCAGGTTCCGTCCACCTTTTCAGTAGGAATTGCATTGTATATATCTGCCTCTAACGCCTTTCCACTTACAGTGTCAGTTGCCAAAACTTTAAATGGCTGAAAAGAAGACAGGCATTTTAAACCCTTGTCACGGCAATGTTACTGCCTTGTTCTCAGATGTATACTTGCTGCTGCTTACAGCTGGACTTGTAAACCCAGTAATACACATTATATTGCTGATTCCTAATACTATCTAAATACACCATTGCTTCTTCAAGACGTGACTGCTGGGAAACACTGAGACAAAAGAACAAAGGAAAGCTATTTGCAAACTCTCTCCTCCTTTTCCATTCTTGATTAGCGTTTAGAGATGCCGTCTACCTTACATGTTGTAAATCAACTGGAAGGGTTCCAGTCTGAAGTGACAAAATTTTGAAACGTGCCTTCCTGTATTACAATGACAATCAAAATTCATTATGACTAGCTGCTCCAAGTCTGCAACTCGGAGCAGAAAGTCAACAGCACCATGTGACTGCAATATACAGGCCAGTGGAATACAAGGTGGCAAAAGAATCCTGGTGTTGAATACTCAGTATCAGTGCTATCTACTAAACACTGTTCCTCTTCAATACAGCAAGGAAATAAAATCATCTGGGGGTTGAAACAAATATCCAGTTACAACTAGTTCAAATTTCTCGCAGGACTTCTATAACAGTTTCACTGCAAACTTGTAATCACTTGTGTTTGGATTCAAATAAATTCCTTTATAATCATCACCCTCCATCCTCTCTCCCCAGTCAATTTTGTCTTGTAGGCTGGTCACTGTCTTTCTGCTGGTGAAACACAAAGTCCCTGTTCTGCAAAAGTCTCAAAACAGAATTTTGAATTCATAAAATGAGAACCTTCTACATGCTCTCGTTACATGACATGTCTGTTTTACATCTTAGTAATCAGATTTGTAACCGGTTCATAGAGCATATCTGAAGATTTTATGAAGATGCTTGAAACAGAAAATTTTCAGGGGAGTGAGAAAACACGCCCATTTTTTCCCACCACTCTCCCTCTTCTTCTCTAGCTGTCATAACCTCCTATATTATCTCTGCCTGCAGTCTGAAATAAAAAACCCAAACACGCAGTGTATGCCCGTTCCAGATCTAATCCCCTGCTTTCTGTATATGAAGGAACAATAATTTAGGAACCATCACTGTTTAAGCCCAGCTACCACCTAAAGACCACACCATGAAAACATGCCTGTATTATCGAAACTGTTTTCAGCACAGTGTCAAAACAAGAATGGCCATATTAAATTATCCTGGCCAGAACCAGCACAGGAAATTACCCATACGTGACCATTTTGAAGATGGTGCTGGCACTGAAAGTTGAACAATTAAGTTACAGTCATTTTGACACTCATTTCAGCTCCTCCATCCAGAAGTCAAACACCAAGGAGAGAAAGTCACCCAGATGAACTCAACTTCACCATGCAGCCAACAGGCAGCAGGATGTGCTGCTACTAAAGTCGGGAAAACACAAGTTGGAGGTCTACAGCTAGACCAGGAATTGCCACCCCAACCTGTCCCAACGCTGCCTTCTACATCTCAGGAAGAAATAAGTTGGATTGGGCTCCATCAGTTTCACCTTTGGGTGTTTTCCACATCTTATGGCCTCAAATCAATTCTTCTGTCATATGCCCGATAGACTTTTCATCACAAAACAAGAGAAGAAAAAAAGAGGAGAAAAGAAAAGCTTATTTTTTCCCCCACAAGGCTCACAGACCAGGACGGTTTTACACAAGCTCCCAGTGCGCTCACGCACTGAAGTGGCCTCCTTCCCTCGCCACGGCTGCTCCACACACTTAGAAAAAACAAACCCAACCTGGAGGCACTTGCCGGGAAAAGAGCCGGACCGAGCTGAAACGGCACCTAAACGGCCTNCTGCGCCTGCGCCATCCCCAGCTGCCTGCGCTGCCCCATGGGAAATGGAGTCCTCCGCCATTGCCTGGGGCTGGCAGCCATTCCTCAGGGGGTTTTCTGCTGGCCCTGGTGCCACATGCCCGGGCCAGGGACATGGGTGCCCGTCTCCAGGGCGTGGGGACTGCTCTCTGCCTGATTTTGCCTCCCTCGGGAAGCTGCCTGCGGTGGTTGCCAGGCCCTCTGCCCCTGCACAGGGCCTTTGAATCTGTGCTGGGCTGAGCCTGGCTCTGGGCCAGGTGCTCACCAGAGCCATCCTGTCAGTGCCCTCCTCTCTGGGCAAGGGAGGGAAAATGCAGTGAGAGGCTCATGGGTGGAGATAAGGACAGGGAGACATCATGCACCCATTACCATCACAGGCAAAACAGACTCCACTTGGGGTAATCAATTTATTAGCAATCAAAAGAAAGCAGGGTAATCAGGAATAAAAACTCAGTGTAATATCACCTTCCCTCCCTTCTTCCCAGACTTCACTTTGTTCCCAATTTTCTTTTTCTTCTCCCCCTGAGCAGCACAGCGGGAACTTATCACAAACTGTCTCTATCACTCCTTCCTCCTCATGCTCTTCCCCTGTTCCTGTGTGGGGTACCTCCCATGAGAGACAGTCCTCCATGAACTTCTCCAACGTGGTGCCTACTTCAGGAACAAACTGCCCCACCATGGATCCTTTCCACAGGATCACACATCCTGCCAGCAAATCTGCTCCAGTGTGAACTCCTTTCTTCATGGGATTCTGCCAAGAGCCTGCTCCAGCACCGGCTCTCCAAGGCGGTCACAACCATATTCAGAGGCAACCACCAGTTCTGGCATGGAGTCCTCCATGAGCAATAAGGAGATATCTGCTCCACTGTGGACCTCCATGAGCTGCAGGGAGAAAGCCTGCCTCAGCATGGTCTTCACCTCAGCCTGCAGTAGAAACTGCTCTAGCGCCTGGAGCACCTCCTACCCCTCCTTCTTCACTGACCTTGGTGTCTGCAGAGTTGTGGATTTCACAGGTCCTCTCTGGCTGCTATTCCCTAGCAGCTTTTTCCTCTTCTTACATGGAAGAAGTGTTATGACTGATGGACCCAGACTTTGCCATCGGTGGGTCAATCTATGCTCTTCTTTCTGCTTTAGCTGTGGCATTGGACATCATGAAAGCAAGACCAGTGAACACCAACAATGTGAGCAGTTACAACTAACAACGTACTAACAGGGAGCAGCAAGTTTCTTCATCCAGAGGCAGAGGCACAGTAAGGAACACACTGAGCACATGAATCTTGGTGAAGAAACAAAGAATAAAGTTTGTCTTTGTGGTGCCAAAGATTTGTTGCCAAGAGCACAGTTCCTGCAGCAAGACGTCGGGTAGTATTTATACCCCACCAAGTGGCTTTGTTCCATGTTACATTAAAGAAACCGAGGAATGGGAGACTCTGAGAAGCTCCAATTTTCTGTACTTGAAGCAATGGAGATAAAGGAAGATCTTCAAGCAGGACAGGTCCCATAGCACCAACATGCTGATGTCACAAGCTGGAGGAGCAGTTGGCAACCGCGGAACTGTGGAAATGCAACATTCTATACCGGCTGTCAACTGCCTGCCTTGGTTCAATAAGCCTGGAGAAGGTACCACCTTTATAGTACCCATTGCAGCACTTGGATTAGGGTGTTAATGCCTGGGAGATGGGCAGCCGGGGAACTGTGGAAATGCAACATTCTATACCGGCTGTCAACTGCCTGCCTTGGTTCAATAAGCCTGGAGAAGGTACCACCTTTATAGTACCCATTGCAGCACTTGGATTAGGGTGTTAATGCCTGGGAGATGGGCAGCCGGGGAACTGTGGAAATGCAACATTCTATACCGGCTGTCAACTGCCTGCCTTGGTTCAATAAGCCTGGAGAAGGTACCACCTTTATAGTACCCATTGCAGCACTTGGATTAGGGTGTTAATGCCTGGGAGATGGGCTCTGGCTCCAGAGCCCAGCATTTCTCAGCAGATGGTCCAGCTCTACTGACTGCCGTCCAAAAGTGGCGTGGCTTTGAGATGCTGCTCCTAGACCCAGCTGTTCCTGTCTGGAACTGGCTGCAGCTTACCTTCACATATTTAATTATTTTCAAGTGGACTTTGTTTTCCTCTAAAATATCACACAGAAACTCATCACAGAAAGAGCCTGGCATTTACAGCTCTTAGCTGGGATGTAGCTCACATCCAGGATATAAACCTGAGTTTTATTGCTTTATTTACAGTATCTGAAAATACCTGTTTTCTCCTGCAGCAAAAGTACAGCAACATCACCTGTTTCTGGGAAACACAACCCTTAGGCTGCATGAGGATCAGTTGTGCTTTCCTTCATATGAAACCTCATATTATAAATGGACTTTTTTTGCCACCCAGTAACAGTAAGTAAAAATATTTTCTGAACAATTTGTTCACCAGAGTAAGGAAACACATAAAACCTCCTTCCAGTGCTTACTTCTGATGAGCAAATAAATTCACCTAATGCAGTAACAGGCAAAGTTACTTTAAGACAACTGTTGTCTTACTATTTTTTAGTTACTAAACTGCTAGGTGATTTAGCAGCACCTAATTAATTCCTGGTATTACTGTCAGATGTGGACAATCCATATTTGGATTGGACTATCCACACAACATCTTTTCAAATCCTGTCTTCCAGCCTCCAGTCTTGTGCAACATGCCAGGTTTTGCACGTTATTGTTTAGGTTTGTTCTTTTTACTTTTGGGCATACACAATGCAGACCCAAAAGTAAAACCAAGTGACAAAGGGGGCATCCTTACCTTACAAAGGTAAGGATGATGAAACTGCTTCTTCCTGCTCCCTTTGGGACGGAAGCTGCACGGCAGACTTACTTCAAATCTTCAGAACCTCAAAGATTAGCATATGTAGTCTACCGTACTGTCCATCACCCAAGAACCAAAGTTCAGTGGATCTACAGACAGGCTCCTGCATGTGAGGGAAACTGGAAGATATATTTTACTTCTTCAGACCCTCAAAGATCAGCACATCTACAGGTCTCTTCCCGTTTGTGAGAGAAACTGGAAGAAAGATATATTTCACTTCTTCACACCCTCAAAGATCAGCACATCTACAGGTCTGTTCCTGTTTGAGAGAAACTGGAAGATTTATTTCAGTTCCTCAGAGATCAGCATATGTAGTCTACGGTGCTGTCACCATCACCAAGACCCAAAGTTCAGTGGATCCACAGCTGGGTTCCTGCTCATGAGGAAAAATGCAGGAAAGACTTATTCAAATTCTTTGGAACCTCAAAAATCAACATAGGGAGACTACCATACTGTCACTGTCCCCCAAGAACCAAAGTTCAATGGATCTACAGGTGGGTTTCTGGTTATAGAGCATGAAATAGGCTTGAAATGCCTCAAATATGCCTGTCTGTATGGTACTGCTTTGGATTTTGTCCCTGCATTATGCCTATATATGGGCAAGAGTAAATTTGATCCAGCCTGATTTTCAGCAGTGGATTGCAGCAGTATCCATAAAGCTGAAGTTTTATAAAGCTTTACAATTTGTCAGAATATTCATGAACATTGTTCCTGACATTCATGCTGGAAGCATATTTTCAGTTTTCTTTTTTCCATCTTTGAAAGGCTCTGCTGTCTGCTTGACAGCACACACACTGTCTTACATTTGACAGCAGCCTACAAGTGAGATTCTGAGTCTGGTATCTTTCTTTCTGGCAGTCTGTTTCAGATTACCCTTTATTATTACCTTGCTAAGATAGCTACACACAATCTAGTCCATCATTCAGGACACAGCAATCCCAAGCACAAATACAGGTTGGCAGCGAATGGCTGGAGAGCAGCCCTGAGGAGAAGGAATTGGGAGTGATAGCGGATGAGAAGCTCAACATGAGGTGGCAGTGCGTGCTGGCAGGCCAGAAAGCCAACTGCATCCTGGGCTGTATCAAAAGAACTGCAGCCAGCAGGTCATGGGAGGTGATTCTACCCCTCTACTCTACCCTTGTGAGACCCCACCTGGAGTACTGTGTCCAGCTTTGGAGTACTCTCATATGAAGACAGGCTGAGAGAGTTGGGGTTGTTCAGCCTGGAGAAGCCAAGACTCTGGAGAGACCTTATATCTGAAGGGAGCCTACATGTGAGCTGTAGTGGCTCTTTATCAGGGAGTGCAGTGACAGGATGAGGGGTAATGGTTTTAAATTGAAAGACGTGACATTTAGATTAGATAACTAGAAAGAAATTCTTTCCCATCAGGGTGGTGAGGCACTGGAACAGGTTCCCCAGGGAAGTTGCGGATGCCCCATCCCTGTAAGTGTTTAAGGCCAGGCTGGATGGAGCTTTGAGCAACCTGCTCTAGTGGGAGGTGTCCCTGCCCATGGCAGCGGGATTGGAACTCTATGATCTCTTAAGGTCCCTTCTAACTCTAACCATTCTATAATTCTATGATTTGGGCTTTATTTGGCTTTCTACTTTCAATTTCCAAGGTTTCTCTGGATCACTGTGCTTCCATCTGTCACTTCATCAATAAATTAAGTGGTAATAATTTATATACTCATAAATTAAGAAAGTAATTTCATCTTGCCAGTTTCAATCGTCGCTCTTAAACTGGGCTGAAACGCCACCTTCAGGTGACTCCCTGTCTTAATTTCCAATAAAAGGAACCTCCTTCAGACCGAGTTTTCCCTGCTTTCAGACAAATAAGGTTAAGTGAAGTGAATCCAAACAGCGCTGCTTCATCTCGGGAATGAATAGTTGTGGTTTTTTCCTTTCTTTTTTTTTTTAATGTTTGCTTTGATTAAGGTGGTCAGCATTTTTGTGACCATTTTTGATACCTTTTTTTTTCAGCAGTACGTGAGCCATATGGTCAGAAAAGCTCCAAACCAAAGAATCAGCCTGAATAAATAGAAGATTTCAGATCCAAATGGAAAACTACAGTAATACTTACATGTTGTGTATAAAATGAAAGCTTTAGAATTATTATGGTATTATTAATTTGAATGAATGGAATTGAGTTGGAATTAACATAAAACCAGAGTATTAATAAAAATTATTTTAAACCAAATTTTACAGAAAAAACTTGCTCTTTGGTCAGCATATTCTGATGCAAAATCAGCTGTCTAGCACAAAAAAAAAATCTTGCCTTTCATCTAGTGCTTTCAAAAGCAGAGATAAAAATGGAGATTGGATTACAAATTTGTGTAATCTAAAAAGAATTGATGCCTTTGGAAAGATTTCCAACACAGAAGCATTCACTTTGTTCAAGTCAAAGATGACTATGGAAGATCACGTGAGCCTGATGGAAACGCTGCAATATTCCAAATGATCTTTATAGTACTAGAGAGAAAGCCCATATTTCCTATTAGCTTATATTTCAGAAATGATGGGTGATTTGCCTGACACATTAAATGATACTTCAGTCTATGTAGTAGTTGATTCACATCTCAGACTAACATATTCTTAAAGTGTAGCTGAAATCAACAGCTTTCTAAATATACTTCAGGATCTTATAATGTACCAACTTGGAGAAAAAGAAATCCACATGCAAAAACATTCTTGAAGTTTTAAACAATGACTCAGGTGACTTCAATAGAAATTTTTACAATTCAGTCATTTCAGTACAAGTGACCTGTCTCTTGCCACCTAGGAAAATGTAAAATTGCTCTTAAAACTTCCCCAGCCCAAACCTACAAGATTCTGAGCAACACTGAGTAGTCTGAAAGAGCAATTAATAATTTCAATTGTTTGCAGATGTGTCATTTTGCCAGTATAACTAATGTGACTTCTAATTGTTTACAATATTAGAATCATAGAATCATATAGGTTGGAAGAGACCCTTGGGATCATAGAGTCCAACCATCAGCCCTACTCTACAAAGTTCTCCCCTACACCATATCCCTCAACACCACATCTCATTGATCCTTAAACACATTCAGGGATGGCGACTCCACCACCTCCCTGGGCAGCCGTTTCCAGTGACTGACCACTCTTGCTGTGAAAATTTTTTTCCCAATGTCCAGCCTAAAACCACCCTGCTGCAGCTTGCAGCCATTCCCTCTCATTCTATCGCTAATTATCTGTGAGAAGAGTCCAGCATCAACTTCTCTACAATGTCTTTCAAGTAGCTGTAAAG
>VZTM01037555.1:0-17588 GCA_013400555.1 Jacana jacana
GAGGATGGGGGTTTTGTGAAACTAGGCAATTGTGTATTGATCCAGCAATACTCCGCAGTGAATTTACAGACTAGAAGTGGTGCAGTAGCTGAGCTCAAGGTGTGTGGCTGAGACTTCTGGCCAGCTGGGAACACAGTGGGGGAGGCAGGTGGTCTTATGTGGGGTTTCAACACTAATATTTAGGGGATAGGTATGGTGGGGGTTTAGATTTTTTTGCTATCATAAGATCTGAAGACTTAAAGCTCATAAAAGTCTTGGTAAATCTACATGTGATAAAAATTTGTAAGTTGCTATTTGAAGTAACTGTTTACAGGTATATTTTTTTTTCTTTTTTCCCCCAATTGATACAGGTGGAATCAAGAGATACTTTAAACAGTATTGCCTTGAAATTTGATACAACACCCAATGAACTGGTTCAATTAAATAAGCTTTTCTCCAGAGCAGTCGTTCCTGGACAGGTACTATTACACTATATATGTTACTTATCCAAAAAAAGACCTTTTTCCCTATATTTCTCATCTCTACCAGCTAAGGTGTTAAAGTACTTTTCTTACTGGATTCCCTATGGGCTTTGTAAAAGGCTTTCATTCTTTGTTTTCTCTAATTTGTGAATTCCATGTGCCTATTAAATAATTACCTAAAAAGGGGACTTGTAATGAAGCTACCTGTCTCTCTTAAATAATATCAGAGGACTTTAATGCTAAATATGCTTAATAATATAATAACACTTGGGTATAAGGTAAATTATTTTGATGGCATAGCAAGCTGTTTACCAACACTAGTTCAGAAGACAAATTCAGAGTACAGCATACAAACAGCGTTCCTGACCGCATATTACTGCCTGCAATTCTGCTTTATTAAATTGAATGCTGTTTCTATTCCACTTTGAAAACTTGCTGTCTTTAGTAGGAGCATATGAGCTATAATTCGCTTCTTACATTTCTTATAGGTCACTATTGCTTATAGCTTTTTCTTTGCTTTTTTCGCCCCCCTTCGCTTTTCACTCTTCTTTGAAAGCCAGGCCTAGAAAGTGACAGATCAACACAGTATTAACCATTGGCTATTTGGTATTAGCTTTCTGTTTGAAAAAGCCTTTTGTTCATTTCTGATTGCTGCAAATCTAGGTAGCCTGAATGCCTACCACAGCCAAAGTAATGTATTTAAGGGTGAATAACTTCAGTTGGTTGTGTTTTTTGTTTGTTTTTCTTTTGTTTGTTTGGACATTTGGTGCTATGAGCTACATCTATGAACTTGTTCCATGGTCTGTGTCTTGGTTGCTCAAATAATAGAGTAATGCAAGAGAAATAATTGGGCAGGTCTTCCTTAGACACTGTATTGTGAGTGTTTCTGACATGTGTATACTTCTAATGCTTTCTGTCTGAAATTTTTTATCAATTTATTATAATTAAGCCACTCTTATCTCAAGATATGATTTAAAAAAACTTTAAAAGCAAAACTTTAGTAATACTTTCTGTGGTATTCTTTATTCCCTCAACTAATTTTCTGTTAAAATTAATGGGAGCAGGATCGATTTTTGTATAGCTTATTTTGAGAAAACATAGCAAATATACCTGAGCTGATGGGAAATCTAAAGTAAACCTGCAAATACAACTTCTAACTACATTATATCTTCTTTATAGATTTTGTATGTTCCTGACCCAGACTACATATCTAGTGTGGACAGCTCCCCCTCTCTAAGTCCTATAAGTCCCTTATCACCTACATCTTCCGAAGCAGAGCTTGACAAGGCTGCAATAAATGTAGGTATACCTGTTGTCCTTGAAATCAGTTTTCCAAGATGTTACAAGTGCTATGCTTTCTTCTTGAACTATTCTTTCATTTTGGGGAGAAAACACTTGACAACATTTGGAACTGAAAAGTAAAACAATACCTTTTTAAAAGTAAATATGAGCTTTGTAAGTGACAGTTTTCTATGTGAAAACTGATTTGAAGGCAAGTTATTTGTAGTAAAATACTATCCTTGCACACTGAAATCCATTTCCTGTTGCATTTCTGTATTTGTTACCTTTCAGAACTAGCTAAACATTTGTCTTTAATCTTACTGATGATTTTTGTGGCAATGATATTTGACAAGGATACTGAAGTAGGTAAAGGGTAAGGGCTTCCCCAGATCCCTGCAAAGATGTAGGAGGGGGTTCTCTGGTTCATTTTGTAAAACAAAGAGAAAAGAACGAAACAACCCACGGAAAAACAAATCCCAAGCCTGTTTCATTGAAGGGCTAATAGAGAGCTGAGCACAGCTGACCGACTCTGTAGTTCTACCTTTGTGTAGACTTCCATATACCAAAAATTGTTTAGCATCAAAGCTGCTCTGTAGTTCAGCTCCAATGTAGATTATTGGGGTTTTTTTGACTAGGAGCTAGCTTTGTAAAGGCATTGTCTTTCCAGGAACACTGGTTTGCTGTCAACAGAATTCCACGTGGAAAACTCCATCCAGGAAGATACAGTATTGGAGCCTGAGGTTCTCTGCAATTAATGCACTCAGATGTTTCTTAATATGTCGCCACTATTTTTCCAGTTAATACTACCTTTTTTCTCAAACAACAAATTTTCTTGGTAGCGCTTCCTGATAGTGTTCAGTCAGACTCCTGATTTCCTCCAGGATTCTGTGTGCTCAAAGGTTTGAGACTATAAGCATTTATTTGTTTCTTTGCTTGCATGACTTGGATCCGAGGAAATTTAAATATGAAGGTATTGCATTTTTTCTGAATAGGTTCCCAAGCTGTGTTACAGAGGCTGTGATGACCCTTGAACTGAAAAGTACTATTTGGTTTTGCTGTTATACCTTTACTTTCACCTAGTGTTTTCTCATGAAATGTCTGCTGTCATTTGTACTGAGTAATTTCTTTTAGGGCAAACTGAAGCTCTAGTAGCACATTAAGTAGACTAGTCTGTAAGAATACATTCTTTATCAGTCCCAGAATGACTGTAAATGCTGGCATAGGCCTACCCATGTGCCATATGTCGTGAGAAGTTACTCGTGGGAAAATTGATAGTTTTACTACTAGAAAACAGAGCTCTTCCTACAATGCAATAGATCTCATGTCAAAAAAATAACTTTTGTGGATTATTTTTATATGCTTGTTCTCATGTAGTAGATAGGAGGCTTAATAATGCAAACATAGCTGTAATTTATTTGAAACTTTTATCTCTGCTTTGTGCCAATATGTGGCAATAAAAGCTTCAGATTATAGAGGACACAACGTAGATTCAAGTATTTTAAAAGTTAAAATCCTCTCATGCAGAAGATTGTTTTGTTTAGTGTAGGCAGTTCAATATTAGAAACAGTTTTTGACTTGTAAACTTCATTTAACTGACACTTACTGTATTGTTGTGTCTCTTGTGACATGTCATGGATTGCTACAAGGAGTTCTTAAATGCTTCAGGGAAAGTGGAAAAAACCAAACCATGTG
Organism: Jacana jacana; assembly: GCA_013400555.1. Classification (NCBI taxonomy): domain Eukaryota; kingdom Metazoa; phylum Chordata; class Aves; order Charadriiformes; family Jacanidae; genus Jacana; species Jacana jacana. The sequence continues at coordinate 3,435 of VZTM01037555.1, forward strand.
ACCAGAAAGTGTTTACAGAAGTTTCTGTTTCTGAGGTCTTCGAAAGTGCATGTAAGGAGGGAAGGGCTATTTCTAGATAGTTTGTCAAAGGAAAGCAATAAACAGAAATCTCTTGCACTTGTCAGTGTCTGTGTTTATGTTTAGTTTTGTTTTCTGACAGTCTCTCCAGCAACACAAAAAGCACTCAACTTCCATTTGAGCAGTTAAGGCTGGAGGGTTTTGTTCTTCATCATAGCACTTGTTTTCCATGTTTCTCTTTGCTGATTGCTATTATTATGAATTAGAAAAATACTAGCATATTTTGTAATGCTCTGTATTGATGTGCTTTTTCTTTGACTTCTCCAATTTTTGACTCTGGATTTGCAGTTCAAATTTAAGCATGTTTCAAGGTAAATAAATAGGATATATTATTCTGCCTGTATTATGTAGGAGAGGTCTTCTCTGTGCTATGGTGATTGAAATAATTTTCTCCTAGAAACTGAATGAAGTGACTCACCAGCACCTGAACCTCTGTTGAGGCAAAATAGAAATTTTTTTATACGTTCTGTTCTTTTGTTTCTGTTTTATCAAATGTTGGAGTAGCTTAACACAACTGTGTGGTTACGTAAAAACCACCATGTGGCTAATATCAGATCTGCATAATCCTGTTAAGTTCTTTTGGGTTTTTTTATTATGTTGCTACACGTAAGCTAAGATTTCAGTGTGTATCTCTAAATCTGTTAGTGTCTGTTAGTGTGTATGTAAGAACTCAGCTATGATTTTTAAGCCTTTACTGTGCCGCTGGATTTCTGTGCAGAGTTCCTTCATTCAGCAATCTGCACATATTTGAGAAGATCCAGTAAGCTTTACTACCTATAAAACTTAAAATCCACTTCAAAATAATATGTAGTGACATAGGTGTTGTCATTAAATTTGAAAGTCTGACATCAGTATTGTTTGTGCTCCTATGTTGTGTGACAATATGAATGAGAAATAGCTGGCTTATTTGCAGTGGACTTGGATATCAGCTGAGGACTTTTGCAGCCACTTGCGAAGCTGTATGTGTCACAAAGGTGACCACTTGATTTCTAGAAGAAAGGTATATGTAGGAGGAAAATTCATCTCAATTAAATTTGCTTTCTAATCATTTTTTCATTAGCTTTTTTAGCAAAATTCAGCTCAGTTTTCTATAAGTAGTGGGTTTTGGGTTTGTTTTTTTTTTCATTTACTTACTAAGTAAAATTGAAAGATGCAGGTGAAGGCTAAAGAAGTGCCAGAGAGGTGATGCACTGAAAACAATTGTACATAATGCTCCTGGATGCCTTTAAAGGTGTTTAGCTGTAATCTGTGCTAGTGAGTAGAACTGAACAGCGAAGCAGAAGACAAAAAGGGAACTTAGATGTTCACATTTTTTAGAAATAGTAATGTTTTATTAGTAACTACAAATAGCAAGTATGTATTAAATGGAAGTCTTTAAATCTTGGTTTAGCTCCAAAACAGGATTGCCATGACTATAAAACATGTTTTGGTGTAGTCTGTCTTCAATACGTGTAGCACTTATTTGTCAGCAATTTTTTCATTATCTGTCCTGTCCTTGGTAGTGTTCCATGTTTGCTATTTTGTTGGATGTACAGCAAGATGTGTAACTCTTCCTGTTATCTGCCCAGGAAGGTCATAAAGGAAGTCTTCTGGAACTTATATCCAGGCATGTGAAAGACAAAGATGGCTGGAAACAGCCAGAGTGAATTCACAAAGGGTATATTGCACCTGACCAAAGTGATTGCTTGCTCTGATGAGACTGTTGGCTCAGCAGATGTGGGAAGAGCAGTGCATTTTACTTGCATTGACTACAGCCACGCCCTTGACACTGTCCTAAAGCAGCCTTATTACAGTACTGGGGAAATGGGATCTGAATGGGTGGGCTACAAGATGGGCTGGAAAAATTGGCAGGATCTTAGGGTTCAAAGTGATTCAGCATTTGTGTGTCTGGTTAGTTATTTTTATCGTTTTTTTTGTTTGTTTTTCTTTCTGTGGTGGTAGGCAGTTACAAGTCCTTTAGGGGCAAATATTGTTTATAATCTGCCCATCGCTGACCTGAGTAGTGGGACAGGGCAGACTGCACTGTTAGCAAGCTTGGGGCAGTGGAGCAGCAAAACTTAGGGAAATTGGGTCCCTGGAGGGAGGGGCAAGGGCTACTTATCAGGGTACATCAGGAGTATAGAGAGGTGAAGTAACAGAAATCTCATGAAGTTCAACAACAGCTAAGACCTGCCCGGGACAGAAAGATCCCCCTGTGGCAGTACAGGGTGAGGGTTGGCTGGCTACATATCAGCTTTGCAGAAAAAAACCTAAGGGGTAAGGAGAGGTTGAAGCTAGTATCATGGTGTCCACTTCTAATGGTGAGGGCTAATCACATGCCAGGCTGCAGTTAACCAAGGAAATATCACCAGGTTAGGAAAAATGGTTATTCCCCTGTCTGGGGAGTTTGTGAATGTGCTTGCAGTGTTGTATCCATTTCTGGTACCTCCAATAGGAGACCTCCAAAAAGATTGGCATGCTGCAGAGACTCCAGTGCAGAGCCGTTAAGGTGATCAAGGAATGGAAACATGTGAGGTGTTAGGATTTGCTGAGCTCTGGGGTGATTTTTACTCTGGAGAAGAAAATACTTACAGACAACTGATTTCTGTGTTGTATTACCTAGTAGTCAGCTTAGAGGAGGCAGAAGAGTTACGGGCTACAGAGGTTCATAGTAGAACAATTAGCAGCAGCAGCTGCAAGTTGTTGCACAGGAGGTTCTGGTTAAATAACAAGAAAATATTTTTCACAATGAGAGAGTAATTAGACACTGGAGCAGGTTTCTTAGAGAGGATATGGAACCTCCAGTCTTGAAGATTTAAATTCAATTGGAAAGGCCATGAGCAACCTGATCTAATATAGGTTTAGGCCTGCTTTGAACATAGGATTGGACTAGCTCACCTTCCAACATAGTGCATAATGTTATGGAAGGGTAACAGAAGACATTTAATAGGACTCCTGTTGAAGTTGGAAAGTAATCCTTTCTACTGACTTCTCAAATTTTGCATGTGACAATATACAAGGTAGTTTTCTTATGTGAGTTTGGATCATTATTTTGTTTATTCCCAGGTTGATTTTGAATATCTTTGCCCACTTGTGTTTCTTATCATGGGCTGGTTAAGCTGTGCTTCATTAGTTACATACACCATCAAATTGAAGCAGTCCTGTAAACAGCAGTGGATTTGGAATCCTTTTTTTACATTTGCTTTTGTGTTAAAAAAAAAAAAAAGGGAACAAAAATTACACAATGGAAAAATTTCACGATACTAAGAATGGGAGTTTGCAAAGTTTTGTGATTGATTATTTATTTATTTATTATTATTTTATTCCCTTTTAGGATCCAGATGGAGTCCAACGGAAGGAGTCAGCTGCTTCACCAGCACATGCATGTGTACGTCCTACAAGAGTGGTATCATCCACCTCCGAAGAAGAGGAAGCATTTACAGAGAAATTCCTAAAAATTAATTGCAAGTACATCACTAATGGCAAGGTACTTCAGTGTTCAGATTTTACTGTTACTGCGTGGCACATAAAAATAAATGTTAGAACAGAATAAAATAATGAAATTATTTTGGTTGGAAAAGACCTTTGAGATCATCAAGTCCAACTGTTAACCAAGCACTACCATTAAACTATGTCCTTCAGCACTGCACCTACATGTCTTTTAGATACCTCCAAGGTTGATGACTCGACCGCTTTCCTGGGCAGCATGTTCCAATGCTTCATAACCCTCTTAGTGAAGAAATTTTTCCTACTGTCCCATCTAAACCTCTCCTGGTGCAACTTGAGGTCATTTCTTCTCATCCTATTGCTTGTTTTTTGGGAGAAGAGATCAATACTTTTCAGGTAGTTGTGGCAAGCCTGGTTGTGAGGAGATAAGGCCTCCCCTCAGTCTCCTCTGGACTGAACACCCCAGTTCCCTCAGTTGTTCCTTGTAAGTCTTGTTCTCCAGACCCTTCAACACTTTTTGTTTGGTTGTTTTTTTTTTCTCCCTCCTCTGGACCTGCTCCAGCACCTCAATCTCTGTTTTGCAGTGAGGGGCTCAAAACTGAACACAGTACTTGAGGTGGGGCCTCACCAGTGCTGAGTACAGCGGGCTGATGATCTCTTCCCTAATCCTGCTACCACACTTTTCTTTCTTCCGGGATGCTTTTGGCCTTCCTGGACACCTGGGCACACTGGTGGCTGACATTCAGCTAACAGTTGACCAATACCCCAAGGTCCTTTTCTCCTGGGCAGCTCTCCAGCCACTCCTCCCCAAGCCTGTATCACTGCATGGGGTTGTTGTGACCCATGAGCACAATTAACCTATGGCAAACTCTGCTATAGCCATACTGTTAAGTGACTCTCTTGTGTTGAGGGCATGAGATCTGTTCCTTATACTATTACCTCTCATAAATGACTCTGTTTACTTACAGTGGAGAAGAACATGCCTTAAACCATAAGGAAACATGCAGTTGGGTAGCTTCACTTGCAGTTTCCTGAAGCAGAACAGTGCAATCGGAATTAACCTCTGATTTTGTTAGCGAATACTTCTGAATCGGATATAGTATGATAGAAATTTTTTTTTTTCTTGGAAGCAGTAATTACAGTTCTCTCAGTGTAATTACACAAATGCCTTTAATGTTATTGGCACCTAGTTAACGTCCATTCAGCTCATAGATGCACAAGTCTTGCACAGATTTTTAGAGACTGAGATGATATCAAAAGACTTTACCTCAGAACACTCTTGGAAAAACCAAAATATGTTGCTCTACCACCCCACAGAAGAATCATCATAGAATCATTCAGGTAGGAAAAGACCCTTGGGATCATAGAGTCCAACCATCAGCCCTGCTCTACAAAGTTCTCCCGTACACCATATCTCTCAACACCACATCTAACTGACTCTTAAACACATTCAGGGATGGTGACTCCACCACTTCCCTGGGCAGCCCATTCCAGTGACTGACCACTCTTTCTGTGATTAGATACCTTAATCATTAAAAGTCACACCTTCACTCAAGCTGAATCAGTGCAAAGAAACTGAAAGTACTTGTAGCACTTCCTCCTTCACCTTAACTTTGGATATGTATGTACAAAGACTGCTGATTCTGTTTTGCTCAGCAATAGATTCACAGAGAAGTTCCACTAATAGTTAATAGATTAATAAGAATATTTTAAAACTCCATTTAATTTTTTTTTCTGATTGAAAGATTGCAGATCTATGTATGTCTAGACTTGAAGCATTTTGACAACACATGTATATTGAAAAGTTAAGTGTTTGAAGCTGGTGAAACAAGTACTGGAAAAGCTTTGTTTATTACTTTGCTCCAGTTTACAGTTAAATTGTTTCACTCCTTGCACTCCGTCCCTGATGGGTAACTTTGGTTTTTGTTTTTGTTTTTTTAGGCTGACCCTAGAGAAGTCATTGCTTCTCAGTTTTAGGTGCTTTGTTGCAGAGAATGTGAGCTCTCTGGAAAATATAGTCTAGTGTTAAAATTTACAGTGTAGTTCCTCATCAGAATATTATGGGGTGTGTTACAGCACCTGTCTTTTGACATGCATCTTTAGAGCCTATTTTCTAAGAGCTTCAAGGATGGTTCTGTTCCTGAAGAGTTGTATAATCCACCTCAGTATCAGCCCATACTGGAGAATGATTGATAACCTGCTCTAATTTGAGTGCCAGATTTTGTAGGATCAGCATGTAATTTAGCCTTTGTGTCACAGGTGGTAGAAATGTCCTCTGGCATGTCATCTTATCCTCTCCTTGATACATCTCCTGCTGATGCAGGATGATAAATCTTCAGAGATTTTTCTGGACAGATTAAAAGATTCATACTCTGCTTCCCACTCTGGAAGTGATTTTGAAGCTCATAGATAACTGTTTTATAGGGCTTCATATGTGAAGTCTCAGTCATCAATGTGACTGATGCTCGTAAACTAAAATCTAATGAAAGCCTATTTTTCAATGTGTTTAATTTCATGTATGGAAAAGAGCTTACATTAAGATAAGACTGTCTCATTTCTTACTTTTCAAGACCGCTTATTCTGTATTTGGATTTGGCTTTAGCCACACCTGTGATTTCTTGAAGAAGCACACAGGAATTCTGAGATGCAGTGCCTGGAACCTGGAAGCACTTGGCTGTGTTATAATCCTTGCTCTCTGTTATCTGGTTATGGATACTGTTAGAGGCAGCGTGTTAAGCACAGTCAGAAACAGAGTGGTGTGAATATCTGCTGCAGTCACACTTTAGCTTATTGCATATATAGGCATGCCCTTTCTTGAAGCTGCACTGTTGGGTTCTCTTGTAGAAAAGTATCCTGCCCCGATTTTTCATTCTTTGCACTGGTCATGGGAGGCAGAAAAAGGTATCTGAACTGATCTGCTTGACTGAAACTGAAATTTGTAGAGGATCTTTGAATTTCTTTGTTCTTTCTTATGCTTGCTAGTTTAATTGCCTTGTTTTGAGAAGTGGTAGGTAAATGAGAAATTACTAAGGCTTGAAAAATAAAAAAAAAAATACCAACCTGGAAATATGGGCACAAAAAGCACAAATTCATTGTTCATGAAGTGAACAGGAAGACACTGGGGTTCCAAACTGCTACAAGAAACAACGAAAAAAAACCTAAATTGTTATCTTTATGGTAAAAGCTTCAAAAATTGTGGATTACAGGTTTTGTTCTACCTTGTGTGTTCAAGAACATAATGGAGCTATTTAGAAGTAACTTCTGTTTAAAACCTGCCTGTCATAAGTCCTCTCAAACCTTCTTAAAAATGTGTTTTATTGAATCTTAATGTTTGGGCTCACCAGTGTCATAAAATCTCTAGTCTTCATTTTATAGTGATTGTTCTGTCTCAGATATTGTATAGGATTTACAGCTCCCACATCCTGAGCTTTAAGGAACTTTAATGGAAAGAAGTCAAAACTGATTCAGAATTTAATATCTGCATACAGGTGCAGTTTAATATACTTTCAATAAGCATGTTTTTACTTATGAGGATTAATAGTTCTGGAGCAGCTTTGAGACTGAAGTGATCTATTTTTAATAACCTAGTGTGTACACATAGTTTTTGGTAATAAAGTGGCTCAGCATTTCTCCTCGAGGCTGTTAACTCTGAACTTTACTTGACTTCATGTCTTTAGAACCCATCTTACATACAGGAAACTTGACTGCTACGAGTGGTATTTTGGGGAGTTTTGTTCAAGAACCAGAACTTCCTGTAACAATATCATGTGGAACAACTTAGTAGTTACATGCTGAGTCTAGTTTGTACTTCACTTTCATTGACAGAGGTTTTGATACTTCTTAGTTCCTCAACAACTAGTTAGAAGTATGATCCAAGAGAAACCAGTCACTGTTTATTATCTATTATCATCTAAAGATTCTGTGTCGAAGACACAGCATGGCAGAGCATGACCGTAAAGGAAAACCTGAGCTTATCTCCCTGAGTTGATATGGGCAGGTAAGGGCATAGGAAGGGCTTTACTTAATAAGACCTCATTCTATTCTTTACTCTGAAAAATATATTCACACTGAAAATATTTTCAGCGGCTCAACCAGACCACAGGTAGAGCTTTGGAACTTTCTCTTTGCTCCAAAAGCAAGGAACCAAGAAGATTATATGGGCAGCAGGCTTAAGCTATCACTTGTCTGCAGTGCTTGTAGGAGAGTGGAAGAGATTAGGTTGCTGAAAGTAAGTCACTAAAGAACAGTACACAACAGGTTTGTTGTTTTTTGTTTTTTTTTTTCTGGAATTGGAGGTGTTACTTATTTCTTATGGAACAACTGTGAGACCTGTAGCCATAGCGTGTAAATGTGTCCAAGTAACCAGAAAAGTCTGCTTTGAACATAAAGTGCAGGGTACTAAAATGCTCAAGACTTCATCATTGGATTACTCTGAGACAATAGTTCAGAAGTGTATGTATTGTAGGAATGGTGACAAAAATCTGTCTGATCTTCAATGGCAAACCAACAAGGAAATGAAATATCAGGTGCTTTCCTTTAAAGAGGATATGCAATGTTTTTCTTATTGAAAATTGTGATGTAAGCTCTCAAAGGCTGGAGCTGCTTCAGTTTTGATCTTTCAGGGAAGACTAGCATAACTTAATAGCAATTCTTGACCAGCAGTTGGCTTAAATGCATACGTGCTCCTGCTTAAGTGTTTTGTTCTGATGTTATTCTTCTTTTTCTCACAGAATCAATAGCACTTGGTTTCTTTCTGTGCCGGAAATTTTGTCTGTCAAGTAATACATGTTGCACAAGTTTTTAAGGAAGCTTTTCTCCTGCAAACAAGTTAGGTGGTAAAGGCAGAATCAGCTGTCTTACAGAAGAGTCACAGAAATTGTTAAAGTGGCAGAAACACTGTCATGTCTGAAAAAGAGTAGTTAGAACTTGTGACCAAACAAGATGTTTCTTTATCTGGTCGTTACCTGAACTTTACTTAGTTACCTAGGTTAACAATCAGTGATCCTTGGTTAATAGTAATAAAAAAAGACAGAAATATTAATGATAATTAGTGTATTATTAAAAATCTACTTTCTAGCCTGTAAATTTGGGGCTGCAGTTCTTTAGAGAAGTATTCTGACATGTTCTTATGGTAAGTGTGGACCTTATCAAATAACTTGGGAGCCAGAAATGTTGCTTTTGTCTGCCTCCCAATGTATTTTAAATAGATAACAATTAAATAGGTCTTCTGTTGTTGAGGAGCTATAAAGCCAGTGCTTCCAAGATATAATCTTTCAGCCGCTTATAGTCATTGCAAGTGGTTGATCAAATTCTTAGTCAAGTATGAATAAAAGCCTGATAGTTCCAAATATTTAATTCTCTTTATCAGTATAATAATTTTTAAATGAAATTACACTTTCAGATTAATTTTTATGCTGAGTATTTACCTACTGGTGATGAGGGTTTCTTCTAAGACAAAGGTAAGCAGCTTTTAGGTTTCTAGCTGTGTCTTTGATTGAGGCTGTAGAGGTAGGCTTTAGTCTTCCCTTTGTGTCAGGAACAATTGCCTAATGTACAGGTTTAGGAGGGGTTTTGCCATTGGACAGGTTGTTGTCAGACCATTCCAGGAAGCTTTAATTTCCAATAGAAGGTCTCTTAAACTTGTATTCCTTCTCTAGTCAGTAGTCTTGCATACTTCTTTGGCTGAACGTTGGCCTGCAGAAAGATTATATAATGTGTTTCTTAGTGGCTGACTCTAAATGCCACAAGATACTATGACATTTCTTTCAATGCATTCAAATTGGCCCTGGAAACAGACTTTTGTTCTGGATGTGATGACATTTCTTCAAGATATTAACAAGCTTGGCTTGTTGGGTTTGGGAGGGATAAGTTGGTATCTTCTGAACTGCTAAATCAGGCTGAAGTAAGATAACTGAAATGAGGAGCAGGTGCACAACTGGTTCTTCATACACGTTATTCTAGTATTCTGACTATCTAATGTTCAGATAAGCAATGTAAAGTTGACTTATGAAACTTTTAACTTTGCGATAAAATATTCTGTACTCAATTTTTGACCTAGACTGCCATCTGAAGCAGCCTTTTAACTTTTGAGAGCACAGATAAACTATTGGATTTTGTGTTTGTTTAATAAAACCGGGGACCTTGTTGACATGGGTGATATGTCAGTTGTGACAGCTCACCCCTTGATAGAAAAATGTCATCTCCTTTTATTGCCTCACCAGCTTTAGCACTTCCTGTGTACTTAATTTATCAGTGAAGGTTCATGAAATAGTGAAGAAATGAAGACAAAAATCTTAGGGAATGAGTTCTCTAATGAACTTGATTACTGATTGCTTCTACTAAGTAATACATAACTTTATGAGTTTGGAGTTGAGCATTTAAACCATTCTGCTAGGGCAGTCATATGACTTAACCTTTTATTTTTTTTTCTCTCCAGCCTGAGTGTTCTTAAGATCACATGCAACATGTGGGCAGTGAAAGAATAGAATATGTCAGTTGGAAGGGACCCACAATGATTATCTAGTTCAACTGCCATCAAGGCTACGGCCTTGGCTTTTCTGGATCAGATCTTGAGAATATTAATAAATTTCTACTTTCACAAGTGGTCACTAACGAAAGAGCTCAGATTCAGAAATGATGCTATTGTTGGTTTGGTTTGTTTTTTTTTTTTTAACTAGGTACTGAATTTACAGTAGTACTTATTTTTTTAATAGAGTATTATTTATTTCTTTTTTTATAGAGAAGCAACTGCTCTGAGTAGACTCTTTGACTTCGGCAGTCATGTTACGTTTGCATTTTGGACTGCAGTGGATATAACCAAATGTAGACTTCTGTTGACAGTCATTATCTTGGAGTTCTGTTTTGTACTTTGAAAGTGTTTCTACACTGCAGTACTGAGAAAGAAACCATAGAATTGTTTGGGTTGAAAGAGACATTAAAGAGCATGTAGTTCCAGGGATGGGGAATCCATGGCTTCACTTGGGAACCTGATCCAGTGTCTCACCACCCTCACAGTAAAGAATTTCTTCCTTCTATCTAATCTGACCTCTTCCATCTTAAAACCATTACCCCTTGTCCTATTGCTACACTCCCTGATAAGAGTTCTTCCTCAGCTTTCCTGTAAGCCCCTTTTAGGTACTCGAAAGGTTTTCCCTGAGCTTTTTCTTCTCCAGGCTGAACAACCCCAACTCTTTCGGCCTGCCTTCGTAGGAGAGGTGCTCTCTCTAATAATTTCTGTGGTCCTCCTGTGGATTCACTCCAACAGGTCCATGCCTTTTTTGTGTTGGGAGCCCTAGAGCAGAGTAGAGGGACAGAATCACCTCCGTTCACCTTCTGGCTACACTTTTGATGCAGCCCAGGATGCAGTTGGCTTTCTGAGCTCCCAGTGTGTGTTGCCAGCTCGTGCTGAGTTTCTCCTCAAACAGCACCTCAAGTCCTTCTCTAGGCTGCTCTCAATCTATTCTCCACCCAGCTTGTATTTGTGCTCTGGATTGCCCAGACTTAGGTGTAGGATCTGGCACTTGACCTTGTTGAACTTCAAATGCCAGTAATTGTTCTGTTCCAGTGTCTTAAACACGTTGGAATTATTTAAATTTGCTCTGCTGACTTTAAAGTCTTTAGTATATACTTTGTGCTCTAGAAGTCATAACCCCGCTAAGCACTGAACAGCTAAGAGGTCTTAGGTGCAGATGCTTGAGCTGCTTTTGAGATTATTTTCTTCTTTCCATAATGGTGGTCCATCGGTCACTGCTGTAGACTTTAATAGTATTTTTGGTTTGGTTTTTATAACTGAGTTTTCTTCTCACTATATGGCATTTTTGTTTTTCTACTGTCCCTGGAAACAAATTTCTAGAATTGGGATGGATTGTAGTTGTATTTCAGGCTGTGCTGGTAAATCCTTCTAAAAAGGAAAATAAACAATTCCCCCCACTACACAATGTTTGTAATCTCTGTGAACGTTGTATCCATGAACTAGATATTTATTCAACTCCTGATAAGCTTCAGCAGCACATGAAGCAAATCTTGTGATTCTTGCACAAGAATTTTGAATGTCTTCCTAAATTTATGAAGTCATGAGGATTCAAGATTGGTTCCTGAAGGATCACCATTGTCCTGCTTAAAAGTAGTTTTCCTCCAGTTTATAATTTTAGCTCAATCTCTACCATTCTAACAGTTTAATGAATTTCATTAGTGGGCAATTGGTGTTGGTGTTTGTATGTGTTTCTAGTACCTAAGAGAAGAGTTTAACGTGTGTTGTAAATTAGCATGGTACCTGCATTGTGTAAGAACCCTATGGCTTACTGTATGAGTATCAACTTTCTTTAAATTTCTTCATTCTATAAGTTTGTGTTCATCTGTTTGTTTGTGTAGTTCAGCAGTGTTAATGCAATGAAACTGTTTTCCTTTGTGAAAGTCAGTGGCATTAATTTGCTCCCCCAGAAAACAGTTGATGTTTCTAGATGACTGCCAAACAGAAAAAAACTGAAAAAAGATGCTTAAATTTGAATAGAAAGATGCTTTAAAAACAAACTAGAAACCACCTTTTTCCTACCAAAAAAAAAAAAAAAGACAACACTTCCTTCTTACCATTTCTTTCCCTTTCATTTTAGGGTACGGTCAATGGTGTGCTCCTAGTGACGCCAAATAATATAATGTTTGATCCTCATAAAATGGATCCTCTGGTCCAAGAAAACGGCTGTGAAGAGTATGGCATCATGTGTCCAATGGAAGAAGTGATGTCAGCTGCTCTGTATAAGGAAATTGTGGACAGCAAAATTAAGGAGTCATTAACCATGTAAGATAGAATAATATTTATAAAGCTTTGAGTAAATATGAACTGTAGCATACTGCCACCAAAGAAAAACCAGTAAAAACACATTTTCTTCTATATTCCTTTTTAAGAAGACCATCAAGGATTGGCTTGGGAATCCCTTGGGAAAACTTGCCTTACCTTAAGTTTTCACATTCTATATACTATATAGAACAAATCCTCTCTATGTACATGGATTCTAAATTCCTCAGTCCCTTTTAAAGATCAGTGTATAGCAAAAGGTACCACACTGCTTCCTCTGCCTCTTCCCCATTATTAAAATAGAAGCAGATAAGTCTACTGCTGTGGTAATTTAAAAACTGGTGTACAGAATAGAAGTCCAGCCTCTAGGTGTGAATCTTTGTTTACCTTTTTCCACTTGCTTCTCAAACTCTTGTTGCTCTGATAGTGTTGTAAGACCAGTTTTCTGAAATTTATCTGTATTTTATGGCATTAGGAGTATATTTTATTTACCTTTTTGGCTAGGGGAGGAACTATGCCTTTGGGAGTAGCCTTGTTTGGGGTGAAGAGAGTGAATTTGGATCAGTGAGCATTAATCCCTGGTGTTTAGTGTGGTAGGCATTTAAAGCTGATACTAAACAGCATTATGAAAAATATTGTTCTATTCTGTTTCCTTATTTTTATATTGTCTCAGAAATAGGATAAATTCAAACATTAAAGTCGGAAAGAATATAGAAAAAAACCCCAAATACACAGGAAAGAAAACCAAACCTAAACCAATCATCCATGAGCCCATAAAGCACAAACATTTGCAAACTACCTTGACCATCTTACTGCAGGGAAGTGGACTCCTTAAACCAAAGTAGGGTTGATTATGAGAGAGTGAAGCTGTTTGCCTGTGTTGCTTGTAAAAATGCAACCATTTTAAAGAAGGCATAAAGACACTCAGTAATTGTGAGAACTCTGAAAAAGGCCCTTTCACAGTTCTTACAGGTAATTTGTTATCATATCTTTTTTTTGATAATCTTACATATCTCGCCACTTTGGTAAAAACCAGTTATTTATTCTTCTTTAAGCTCAGTTTCAGCAGACACCTGCTAGGAAACTGGTATCTTGTCGTGGTCTTGTTTGCTGCCTGAAGTCATGTGTTTCTTAAAGAGCAACTAATACATGTATTACTATAGTAGTACTTTTGGGGGTTTTGATGCAGAATGATGATAACTTGAATGATGAAAGTATGATTGCTTTCTGGAGTTTTATTTTCCAGATTGAGTTTTTTACAAGTTGCTCACAGTTCCTACTTCAAATGATGTATAGTGCAAATAATGAGGTTATGAAAATTAGATGACTCCTTTTAATCTACCTGTTTGAATCATAATATTTCAGTTGCAAAACAAGTCTCTTTCCTAGCATGTTTAGTTTCTTAATGACTCAGTGTTGACTTACAAATTTATCTTCCGTGCCCTGTTGATTTTTGTGCTCTTGTAGCATGTGCATTTTCCGTTTTGTTCATAATNGCATGTGCATTTTCTGTTTTGTTCATAATATAAAAACACATGGAATGAAAACTTGTAATAGTAAAAGGTCACACTTTGTGTTCAGAGCCCTGTATGTCCAGTTTGATTTATCTTTGTCAACTTTATAAACTGTTACATGGAACCCTGACTTCTAGCATTTGCTTCAGTCCCAGCACTTTTGCGCCTTTACCTCATCAAAACTTGAGGTATGCTTGTAAATTTTGGGGAATATAAAATTCAAATTTCTTAATTCTATAACCAGAACTCCTAACAGCTACTGTTGTATCTGACAAGACCTGTGTGTCTCAAGGTATTTGAGACTTAAATCATCGCTTCCTGCTATTTGTTTCTTTATAAATATTC
>VZTM01037557.1:0-89600 GCA_013400555.1 Jacana jacana
GCTACATGAGACAGGCCCAGAAAACCATCCCACTGCCTATTTCCCTCGGGAACTTCAGCAGTTACGAGAACTGGGGAGCAGGACAGCCCAGGTGCCGTGGCCTCAGTCTCTTAATATTGAGAATGGCCTACATGGTCTCACTCAACTCTCTTCTCCACAGTACAATAATGACGACAAGAGAAGCAGAAGCAGCAGACAGTAAAGAATTAGAGGTAGAAGCAGTACAATTACAAGTAGAAAAAGCAGAACAGCAGAAGCAGAAAAAAGATCAGCAGAAGGAGAAACGTCACCAGAAGCAGCAGGAAAGTCACCAGAAGCAGGAGAAAAATCCCCAGAAGCAGATACAGAAGAGGTCGATGCAAAAGCATAATAAGCAGCAAAACAAACAGAGGCTGAAGAAGCAGAAGAAGCAGCAGATTTAGGGAAAACAGGAAAAGCAGAAGACAACGGTGAATACGACTATGAAAGAAGATGGCGAAAACGATGACGAAAGAAGAATAAGCCAACAAAGAATACGGTGAAGATGAGGACAAAAGAAGAATAAGATGATAAAGACACTGGCAAATATGAATACAATGGCAAGAGAAGGAGACGATGACGTTAAAGAAGATGAAGCAGATAAAATAGCAGCAACAGAGGCTGAAGCAGAAAAAGCAGCAGCAGCAGAAGATGACTAAGATGACAATGATGATGAAAGAAGATGACAAAGACGACAGAATACGACGATGAAAAAGGAATAATAAGATGACAAAGACGACTGCAAATACAATAACAATGATGAAAGAGGAAGGCTATGAAGAAGATGCTGAATACAATAACTGCAAAAGAAAGAGGAAGCAGAAGCTGAAGCACAAGAAAAGAAGCTGGAGCCAAAGAAGGGTAAGAAACCGCAGAAGAAGCAGCAGCAGAAGAAAAAGCAGAAGATGACCACAGACCTTTCAAGTGAGGGCTGTTTTCAACAAACAAGTAGTCCTGGAGACACAGAGACAAGGGAAGAGCAGAGCTGGCCCCTCTCCAGGCTTGCAACGGGCAAGATTGCCCCAAAGAGCCAGAGCTCAAGTGGTACCCGGGAAGTGCCAGAGCAGTAGTCAAGAACCGAGGGCCCTGAGGAGCCCTCAGCAGGGGCTGTGTTAAGTGCTACAAAGGACAAAAACAACCCCTGGGGGCCCGCCTGGGAGTGTAGAAAGCTTCCTCTCGCTAGATGGGGGCACAAGGGCCACCTTTGTACAGCAGGAGCAGCAGGCTCCAAGAAGACATCTAAAGCTACAGAGGAAGCCATACTCAGAAGTTATCACAGTAAAATACCAACTTGAATGATATTCAAGAGAAACATATTCAGTATTCCATTTTTTTCCTGTGCATCTGAGAACAACGTAAGAAGTGCTCCAGCATCACAGAGCTTAAAAGATGCTGTCAAATCTTCTAATAAGACGGGCTACATCTGATTAGAGCTAAAGTTTCACTGTAACATGGTATAACTCAACTCTCTTCTTGAGAGGATGACAACAAAAAAAAAAGGAGAAGCAGAAGATGATGATGAGAAAAGAAGAATAATAAGACGATGAAGAAGACAGCAAATACGATGACAACCACAAAAGAAAAGTAAGATGGATAAGTTCAGCTCCTGGGCACCACTCGTGCCCTGTCCTCACAGAGAGACAGGGTATGAGTGGTGCCCAGGAGGTGCCAGAGCAGCAGGCAAGAACCCAGCCCAAAGAGCCCCAGAAACCCTGGGCAGGGGTTGTGCTCAGTGCTACAGAGGACAGGAACAACTCCCGGGTCCACCCTGGGGGCCCATCTGGGAGTCTAGAAAGCTTCCTCCCCCCGGATACGGGGCACGAGAGCCATCTTCGTGCAGCAATGAGCAGTAGGCTCCTGGCCAGATTGGCCCAAAGGAGCCCTGGCAAGGGGCCCTGCTCAGTGCTGCAGAGGAAGGCAAAAAAACCCCTGGGGACACTCATTAGGTCACCTCGGGGGGAAAAAAAGCCTTCNTTCTTACCGCCACTGCCCCTAGATCTGCAAAGGATGAGGAGGACAAGCTCTGCGGTGCCCCTCAAGAAGGCATTCCACAGCTCCCCAGCTGAAAATGAAAATGCCTGACCGCCTCATGCAGGTCCAGGTGTTGGTGATTCTTCTCATTCCAGCAGCCTGGTCCAGCTTCTGGTCTTCCTCAGTCCCCTCCAAGAAGTTACACTGGTTCCTCAAGGCCTTCCTCTCAGATGGTGTTGGTGGTTCTTCTTGTTCCAGCAGCCTCACGCAGATTCTGGTCTTTCTCCCTCAGACCCTTCCAAGAAATTAGATTCGTTACTCAAGGCCTTCCTCAGATGTCTTCAGGTTCCACTCAGGCCAGCTCTGGTAGCAGGACACAGGAGGACGCTTGCTCTTCTTTAGTGTGCCCTGGGGCACTGCAACTGCTGGCTGTGTTGCCCATTGCCCAGGTAGTGGTGGCACTGTGACATAATAAGAGTGACAGGGCCTGCCCTGCCCAGCCCCACCCACCACCACTCCCACCCAGCATATCCTTCACAGAAAGGCCTCTGGGGTGCTGGCCCCAGGCTGTCCCTGTGTCTAGGAGGCCCACGGGGCTGTCCCTGCCCTTGGTGGCCATAAACTGGGCACAGATGCTGTGTGTCCCCGAAGTCTCCTTGGCCCTTTGGCTCCCAAGGACAAACCTTGTGCTGTAACTCATCTCTCAGACCAAGGCAGAAAACAACCCTGCAGCCCAGAGCCATTCCTTCCCTGTGTGAGAGCTAATGCCCATGAGACTGCACAGTGAGGAGCTCCAGGGACTTGATCTGGTTGGGCACAAAGCTGAGGGATTTAAGGGGGGATCACTTCAGCAGTGGCGGCCTGGAGGAAAGTCTAAGTGTAACCAGAGCCAATGGCTTGGATGGATGGTGCCAACAGGCCGCCATGTTGCGTGCCTGTCAGAGTTTAAGAGGCAATTCATAAGAATCTTTCTCTTTTGGGAAGCCCTGACGTGGTTTAGGCAGTTGGAGTAGATGGTTGTTGCCAGGTACCTTCCAACTGAACTATTCTCCTCTCTTGAAGGATAGAAAAATCTGAGCATTTATCTGTTTTAGAGGATTTGGGGGAAAGCTGGCATTGCAGTGACCCTATTCTCCAAAGTTTTTTCTCATAAAGATGGGAGCTCAGCTTTAAAACAGGGCTTCATGTAGAAACAGTTCAGTGTAGGGATATACTGCATGTAACTCCCGAGGCTCATTTTTACCTTATAAAAGCGTTATTATGAGAAGTTAAATTTGGTTATTTCCTGTCAGCAGTGTGTAACATATGCAGTTGTGTGTCACAGAACACTAACATACATTGGGCAGAGAGGAAACGGGAGTTTACTCATAGCAAGACTCCACTTGCCATTTTGCTTAAAATAAAATCCCAAAATGCATCACCTTCGAATCCATTGAACTGAGCCTGGAAGTAGCCACATCCTTGGTATATATTTTATTCCAGACATGCAGGAAACAAATACCAGTGAGGCTTTTCAGGCTCCAAATCAACGCTACAGAACCAGCACCTATGATCTGACATCTGCCAAAGCTTTTTGTCTCACAAGGAAAACAAATACACACACAAACAAAGAGGTCTAATTTCTCTAGTGAATGAGTCATGAGAAATCTATCAATCAACGCTTTCAACAAGAAAATAACGCTGGTCCAAACCATCATGAGCGTACACTTACATAAAAAAAACCCCAAAACAAACATTAAAGGCAAGACTACTGTGATTAGATTGAAGCTTTTGACTGCCTCTACCTGAACGTTAACACCCTTAGTTTGTGAAAAAGCATACTGTAATTTTACACATTTTCTGCTTTTTCCAATGTTTATGGATCCCAAGGATATTTTTTAAATCTTTGCCCTCCTATTAACCACATGGAACGCATTTTCAGTGGGATTTGTGGACAACTGCTGGAAAACGTACTTGAAAATGTTCATCTGCTCCTTTCCACGAGAGAAGAGGCAGTTCTGCCTTAATAAACCTTAACCAAAATCTGCAAGGGTTCAGTACATATGGCCACATATTCTGTTTCAGCTAGCAGGGACAAGTTTTCCTCTCTTCCACAGAAAAAAAAAAAAAGTCACAAAAGGACTTGTTCTGATGAACCAGCTACACACATCCTTCTAAAGAAAATGCTGATTGATTAAAAAAATGTTAGGTGTAATTGAAAGCTGCCTGAGAATACAATTGAACAAGCTGGTGGGGCATATATTCATATAAAATATACTTGGTTTTCCTCTGACTGTTTATACATTCATTGTCAGCTAATAAATGAACCTGTAGAGAATATACACGGTTGTTGCAGTTCTCAAAGCCACGGTGCTCCACAATATCTACCAGGAACCTCATTACAACCAGAAATGGAAAAATAATGGACTTGTTAGCTTGCTTCCAGTTTCAAAAAGTCGAGAGGAAAAAAATTCATATGTACTATGAATAATTCATATTATATCTGATTAATGAAAAGGTAAAGAATAAAACATAGATATGTTCTTAAGACTTCTTTTTTTACCCACAAAGTCTTTTTATGTGAAATCTTTCTGAAATATTGCATTTGGAATAAAAGAGTTAAAATTAAAGTATAAGGTATTTGGAATTTTATTTTTTTGTTTCAGCCTGAATCTACTGATTTTTTTCTGTATTTCTAACATTCTATGCAAATGCCTTTTTTTTTTTTTCTTACATTTTTAAAACCCAGGAGATGGATGTTTTGAATCCTAAGTAGTACCTGCTACCTAAACAGATCCCTGTTTGTTTCTGCTAACACCCAAAGGGAATAAAGCCTATTGTAACTTATTTTCATGCCAAAATATATGAACATGTATGCAGGAAGAACCTCAGCCATCTCTTTCTGGAGAGGAGATGGAGCAAAACAATCCATACTGAAAATGCCGATAAAGAAAGGCTACATTTTGGGTCTTAAATGGCAAAACTCTACCATTTAAAGGCTACCATAAGATGAGAATATAGGGAGGATAAAAGGTATCTATTTTCACAATCCTTTAGGAAAAAAAGATCCATTCTCACAAGCGAAGTTGCCCAGTTCACAGGTACCTCTGCCAGAAGATTGTCTCAGCTCTGTGGTTTGCCCCCCACAATAAAAATCTCTGTGTATTCGAAGCTCTCTTACTTGCAGCAATTTAATAAAAATAGAAACATCATAATGTGTTTTCACAAAATATACACTCCAAAATGGCCCTGCCTTTCTTCCAGTTTGTATTTTTATGCAGTTCCGCCACTTAGATGGTCAGAAAAGTCTGACCAGACAACTCAGTGGCAAATCTATTCTAAGTAATAATCTATCATAAGAAGAGGCAGGGAATAACTTCTGCAGAATACATCAGTATTTTCACCATTTAGGTGAATATTCCCACAGAGACCCAAAGTGTAAGGGCAGAAACCTGCATGCATACGTTTATATACATAGAGAGCTGTGCTTCATTCGGCACAAGGCATTCCAATAGGAGTTATGACACTTCAAGGGACTTTGGGTCATACTTTTCTTCTTGGTTTGTTTGTTTGTTTTTTTAAGGCTCTGTTGGTGCAAGGGTCCAGGGTATATGATTGAATTTGGGCAAGCGAAACTTGATGAGGTTCCTCCAAAGGGCAGTAATAGTCTCATTAAGTATGAATGCCAACCATGTGAGACAGCAAACGAGAGATGGATAGTCAGTTAGTGCCAGAAGCATGAAACCAAGCAAAGGAGCTTTTTGAGTATGCCTCACAGAAAGTTTCCTAAAGGTGAGTACAGATGAACGTAGAATTAACCACCAAAGGAAACAATGGCTGAGGTCACTGCAGGCAGGCAGAGAGGATTGACTACACCAACAACGACCCAGAAGATGTGTTCAGCCCACAGTTTTTAGCACTTCAATACTTCCTAATCAGTTTTTGCAAACATTTACTTGGCTACTCCCCTTAACAGCATCCCCAAACCTTTTTATTTGTTCTTGTAACAGACGACCAAAGTTTCATTCACTTTGCTGTCTGGAGACTAAATGTTCTCCAAACAAACATTCATTATCTTAGGAAACCCTAAGGATTGTGGTTGTGTAGCCAATAACTGAAATTAAGAGATCTGGACAACACAGGTGCCATTGATTAAGTCCGGCCACTTCTGCTTCCTAGGTCTTAGCAAACAGAAGTGGTCAATGAATGGAAACAGCTCATTCTGCAGCCATTTGTGAAGCCCCGCCGTTGTGCCTGCTGCCTACCTGCCTGCAGGACAGTGAACGTGTGCATGACTTTCTGCCATCTCCATACCCTACGCACTTCAGAAGCGAGTCATCTGCAATTTGAAAATTCTTACCAGCAGACACACAACTGCATCCAAAAAGATTCCAACACAGAAAATCAACACAGCCATATCAAAAATACCCCTCTGTGACCAAACGCCTCGGGGATGCTGCTCGTAGGATCTCAGCACCCGTGAGGCCTCTCTTGAAAGGCGCAGCCAAAGACTATGCAAAAGTGTTGTTACTGCCACTCTTGTAGGCATCCACCTTCCATGGGGTGGAGACTAAAGGTACTATTCACATGACCATGATCCTGCAGGAGCTTATTATGATCTTCACGAATCGGTAGTAAAATGTTCCGTATTGGAGATGCCATAGCCTCCAGGTGCTTATGTATTTGCTGCCTGTCTCAACAATTCACAAACGTGGACATGATGCAAGATCTACGCCATGCACCGGTGCTCGCTCTCTCCAAGAGAGCATGAACCAAGAACCTGCCATCCCTTTTGACTTAACAGATTTGCTGGATATTGTTGCCTTTGGTTATATCGCTTTCTTCTCTGTGACTTGCTTTGTGATGAATGATGTCACTGCAACTGCAGAGACCCAATTCCCCTCTACAGTGTGTGAAATAGATCGTTTTAAAACAAAAGCTGAAATTCCCACTGACTAAAAGATGTTGTTTATTTTATTTAATTGTCTCTTCAGTGTTGTTTTCCAAGCTTGTTTTGCTCCTGCAACTCCTCCAATTAACAAAGCCATCAAGCTAGTTATTTACCCAATTTTAATACCTTTAAACGTAAGATATAGTTGTTTTGCCCTACAGAGAATGAAAAGTTTTTCTAAATTCAATGCCACCGTTCTTTCACAGATAAAAATATAGAGTTCGTTCCAAACCCTGCTGGACACTAAGGCCTTAATTCTTTTCTTTGGTGACTCCTATGAGCTCTCCTGTTAGAAGACCAGTTCAGGATCACAGGATCACAGAATTATTCAGGTTGGAAGAGACCCTTGGGATCAGACAACCCCAGATCTCATCTACAGAAAATACAAAGGTGCTGTTGCATAGACAGCCCAGATGAAAGGAAAAAAAAATAATTTAAAAAAGCACACACACTCAAAAAACCACCAAAAAAACCCCCAACAAAACAGAAAGAAGATGATTTGGCAAATGCTATGAACTTTTCAGGGAACAGATGTGAGCTCCAGTCCCTCTCTGGAAATCACACCTCTTTTTTAACTCCAATTTGTCGGGCAAAGAAGAACATGGATTTCTGGTATTAAAAAGTTAGACCTGTCAATTCTTAAACTGTCAGAAAATACATCAATAAGTGACTTGGCTTTTGGATACCTAGTTCAATATGAAGAAGTACTTTTTGTAATACTCAGAGTACTGACCACGTTTGAGCAATGTGAAATGAAGAAGTCAGTATATGGCTTCCCAACTAAACCTGGCTTGCACTGAGAGAAAATATTTGATTTTTATATGTGAAAACACGCTCTCTAAAATCTCTAAATAAAATAATATATTCAATACGAACCTATAAACATAAAAAATTACAATTATGATATACTAGGCAGCCTTTATATTTAGGCAAGATTCAAATGAGTGGGGTAGATTTGACGAGCAGCTGGCAAACTGATCCACACATCACGCTGGTTAATGATGGTGCTTATATTTAAATGCAAATACTTACACTTTTAATCACAAGGTTAACAATTTTTGCCTCTGCCGAAGGACGTGCCTACACAGAACGATGTACCGTGATACACCTGGCTGCAAATGATGCATTTGAAGCTGGGAATTTGTACACTTTACTCCCTTGTTTCAGTAGTTGTACCAAAGGGCTGCTTTCCTCCCTCTTAACACCTAGCTCTTCCTCTCAAATGCTCTGCTGCTATCTACTGAGAGTATTTTGGGGACAGCCCAATTCCTGCTTATAAAAAGCACACTGCACTTTAGGGTTTGGGGTTTTTTTTTTTTGGAAGATATGTCCCTGTACACATAAAAATATATAATATTATTTTTAATAGTATATAAAAAAGCCCAACAACTATTGACATCGCTTCTAACAGAAACACCAGCAATACCCTCTCAGCAGCGTTACAAAGGTACATTTGGCAACCTCAGTTCTTCTGTGAAGACAAATTTTATCAGAATTCTCAGTGTTCCATACATGGTTTCCTTCTCAGATGCTTTTGATTCTCCTCAAAAAATCGAGAAAGCACTGTTTCATCAAATAACTGGAAACATTTTGTCAACAACTTCTGATTGACCTTATCTCACATTCCAACTCGGACGATTCCATAGTTCTGTGATTTACTTTAAGCCTCTAAAAGCATCCTGTCATGTACCTATCGGATTCTGTCTCTCCGTTAAAAATAAAAATAAATATATATAAAAAAATAATACTTTTACCTGTAAACATTGCAGCAAAGAGCACGGGTTTCATTTTTTGATTCTACTACTGTTTTTTCTTGTTAAAGAGAGCTGTATTTCACAGTAAGCTAAATGGTGATGTCTTCTATGGAATGCCAGCATTTCCATTTGATGTACAAAGAAGGAGTTATACTTAAAGTGAGTATTTATCACGCTGCAAAATTAACCACACTGTAATGTTCAGTGCGCTTAAACCAGCACGTAAACCATTTTAGCAGTATGATGGTAAACACTTGTTATTAAGGGTAAACAGTTGTTTATTAAGAGGTGTGTACTGAATAAACCACAGCCCTACCTAAAACCTCAGAAGCTCGGCATCTCTTTGAGCAAGAAACACCTTTAGAAGCTACCCACGGCTCCTCAGCTTGGTGGTTTAATATCCATTTTCAAAATAAAGCTTTAATTCCTTGCAGGGAAATAGGAAAAACGATATCAAAACTGTATTGTTTGTGGGTTTTATTGGTGCAAAATGAGACTATATAGCCTTTTGACTCCCTATCTAAATCAAAGCAACACCTGAAATCACAAGGGGTTTTTCTCTTGCCAGTTAGGAAGGCAAAGGGCTCCCATATGCCTTAAATCACCCAGTGAAGTCAATGGTGGGAAGCACACACTCCCAGATGTGTGCAACTTCCCTTATTCTACACCACCTGATATTTAAAGACAAATCTCAAACAGCTCTTTCCAGCTAAAATACCAACGAAGCCCAGACACTGCATAAGAAATACCACATCAGAAATTTAATTTTTGGCAGATTCGTAGACTTTCACTGTCATGGAAATCACAGAAACACAAGGTTGGAAAGGACCTACAAGATCATCTAGTCCAACCGTCCTCCCATCACCAGTACTACCCACTGAGCTACTAAATCATGTCTCACAGCACCTCGTCCAGACGCCAGGGACGGTGACTCCACCACCTCCCTAGGCAGGCCATTCCAGTGCCTGACCACTCTGGATTTCAAAAGAAATTCTAAAGTCATATTCAAATGCTAAAGGAAAAAACTCTGAAACACATCACATGCTTGGACAATCTGAGCTATTCTGATAGAATTCCTAGGTATTTGCTTTAACTTTATCTCTAGCACCACACAATGAATTATGTCCTGTTTCCCAGTTGTTCCCCTCGAGGCCCAACGTGTTATTTGCCTGAATACTATCTTTTCCTCAACTTTCCCATTCAAGCTTTTGCAACAGTCACAGAATCACAGAATATCAGGAATTGGAAGGGACCTGGAAAGCTCATCCAGTCCAATCCCCCTGCCGGAGCAGGAACACCTAGAGCAGGGCACACAGGAACGCCTCCAGGGGGTTTGGAATGTCTCCAGAGAAGGAGACTCCACAACCTCCCTGGGCAGCCCCTTCCAGTGTTCCCTCACCCTCACTGTGAAGAAATTTTTCCTTATATTTAGCTGGAATCTTCTAGGTTCCAGAAACCATGAAGATCAAAAGGAGCAACTTCAAAGCACTACCATAAATTCCAATGTCACGTCTTCCAGAGAAGAACAAAATACAAACTCAGAGTTAGGGTTACAATAAATATTTCATGAGGCCCTGGGCAATATAACTAGTAATCCTGGAACACCATCAATCTAAGCAAAAAGTACCTGAAATTCATATGTAGTCTGAGATCCAAAGATAGTTTTTATTTAGGGGGAACAAAGAGAAAAGATAAGCATAAAAAAACTTACAATAGGAGCAGCCGTAGACTTCAATTCGTAACCCAATTTGGCCCTCTCCATTCCAGTCCAAAGGAACTATCCGGACATAGCGAGCAATAACTGGGTGCTGTAAATCATGCCGGACCACACTGTCAGAGTTTGTGTTTCCAGGAAAAGCCTAAGGGAAAGAAGAAGAAAATTATTTTATTACCTCTACCTCACGGGCTACAAAGGTTGTGTTCTCAAGGAAAACATTAGGTTGTGAAGTCTTCTGAGCCTCTAGGTTATAAGTCAAGTTTGGTTTAAATGCTTCTGTGATGGGTTTACCAAGCTTCACAAGAACACCAAAACAACAGCATTGAGACTTCTTTGTCCTCAACAGATCATTGGAAATCATGGAACAGCTGCTGGTAGGAAAGGAAGAGATCCATGTTGCCTCAGCAATCTATTTCTCAGTTAATGACGCGTTAATAGAAGTGTCCAACCCAGAGTGGTTTTTCTGGGGAAGAAGATACCCGTCCTCTGTCAGTAAGATCACACACACGTCATTTTCCTTTAAATATGAACACTGAAATAACTTGCTTCCTACAATAGACAGGGAACCCTTCATTTGATCAAATTTCTAAGAATTTAAAAATACTCCTTTTGATGGATCACCTGCTGGAAAGTGAGTGTCCAGTTTCTTTCCCAACCATAGCTGTCACCCACGCCGCAGCCTATTTCTGGTTAATAAAACTTTGGAAGTCAGGAAAGGAGACACGGGAGATTGGAAAAACTATTAATTACATGTGTAGCACTTGGTTTGTGGTTTTGTACCTATGGTTAAATATATCACGTAGCATCAAGCTTTAAAGCAAACAATACCTATTAGTTACCGTAATATAGGTGGGGGTTTGGTCATACCGTTTTATGGACAACCCACTGATTCACCAGTGGCAGACATTAAAGACATTAAAGACTATTATTCAGTCATCCTCGATGTTTTCAGAGGCATTTTCACACCTCTTCACAGGTAATTTTTAATTAAAATAACTCAATTCACTTGTAACAGTGAACAGAATAGTCATAAATGAACAAACATGACCCATTACTAGCAAATAAGAAACTTTGGGTTATCCTCCTCATAAAAAGGATATTTTTGTTACAGAGGAAAAAAAAATATTAGTAGTATCTAAAGAGTTGCCAGCTGAATAAATCCACATAAAGTCCTATAAAAAATGCCCACAGTGGAATGAAAAACAAAGTAAAAAACCAACTGGGCTGCAAATAGTACTACTGCAAAATACAGTCATTAATGGTTACATTTCACCTTCATTTTTTCAGTACTGCAGCTACTCATGTGCCAAATGAGGAAGACGGCCCTCCCTCTTCATAGCCAAGCTTGCAAGATACATTAATTAATGTCTACAAAGCACTTCCATATGCAAGTGGTAAATGTTTATAAGGAAATTAACAGTTCTGTCCTCTGAGCTGAAGAGAAGACAGTAAACCCTAAAGGGAAGCAGACACTGATCGAAGACAAAAAGTCCTACTGAATGGCTGCCTCTTCTCCTAGTCCTGTTCACAGACCTTCATCGAGGGAATGAAGAATGTGATCCTTTAAAAAGATCTGCATGCAAGGTAAGGCTCTATATTTCAAGAGGAATTTCTGTTTGGGCACATCTTAATTTTGTGACACTTGGCACAATCTTATCAAAACTCTCTTAATTACGTTTTTTGCTGCTTGGTTTGGGGTTACTAATTTTTTGGGAGGGTTTTGTTAGTTTGCTTAATTTACTAGAACTATTAGAGGCAAAGCTGAATACAGGAGGGCATGATATTTTCTACATTATTTGATTAAATGATTGATGGACAAAAACTCATTCTCAAAATCAGAATTACTTCTGTAGCTCTTTAACTTTGTGCCCTGGACTTGTGCTTTACCAGTCCTTTGCCAGAAAGACTTAGGGCTGAAACCAGAAGGTATTTGATATTATGAGCGTTTCCATTTGAGTATGATCCAATAACACCTGCTGAATGCATAAACACAGTCAACAGAGAATTGGGCAGTCTGTCATTAGTTTTCCCCCATTATTAAAACGCATTCCATTTAGTCTCCAGCAGAACAATGCCTTTAAAATACAGCCTTCATTTAGATAAATGCAGCACAGCAACACCCGCTCTGTGGATAGCAAACATCAGGCCAAAATCCATCACTGCAAGGCTGAAAAATCAATTTACAGGAGCTTGTGAATTATGTAGTTTTGCTGTAAAATCTTGTTTTCTGACCAAGAGTAGTACATGGACTCAGAAAGGCAGTCCAGGCACTGGGTTTTATACAATTTGCAGAGCCACACGTTTGATAAGCTTAACAAACAGCTTAATAAGATTTAAAAGTATAATTTAGACCCACATCTCTAATGGGAGACCTTTTTTTTTCCCTTTGGCTATAAAAAGATACAGAATTGTACTATAAAACTCCCTTCCAAAACTATTTTTCAGAGAAAGGTGGAAATACCTGTATAAATTAAATATGTTCTTTCAATCCAGTCCCTGATATTCTGTGTGTCTGTGTGTTTTCCAGACTATTGAACTCATGAACTGACTTAAGTATTACTGCCAGATTTCTGCTGGTTAAGGGTGACATAGTTTTTCTTTAACCCAAACTGGGAAAATAATAGAAATGACTAGTCTGTAAAACAAGGTAGCACTGTCTCACCAGTCCACCTCCACAAATCTCTGCTCTACAAGTCATGTCTCTTCTCTCATCGGATACCGACTCCCAGAAACTACTTGATGTGTCAGCTCACATTGCAAGGCAAAGATTGCGAGTGTTGTGTCTGACAACCACTCTTCTCACAGGACAGTAAAGTAATAAGAATGAAGAAAGGTTAAAAAAATAAATATGTCCCTAAATCCTTTCTAAACACTGGTTTGGAACGTATGTTGAACAGAGTTTTCCAAAGTAGACCCTCAGAGTTTTGTGACTGGTTTACCTAAGAGCAAAATTTGTTCAACTCCAAGTATTTTTCCTAAAATACTAAGGCAGGTTTATGGCACAGACCATATACTTTGATGGTCCAACAGAATAAGCTTTAAAAAAACAGCTTTTGGTTTCTTCAGCAGAAGGAGCAGCAAAAAGAAGCTGTACTGTCTTTGAAAATTCACTTTGGCTTTACCAATATGGTTGGACTTGATGATCCCAAGGGTCTCTTCCAACCCAAATGCTTCTATGATGTGCTTCAGCCCCACCACTCTGCACAGAGACATCTCAGAGACACTCAGTGTCATTTCCTTTGCATAAGCAAAGAACCTGAGAGAAGTGAAAGTAAGCTTTTGTGAGATTTGAAGAAAAACACAGGGAAATTTAAGAATCAGGCTCAATTTTGTATCCTCTATCTACAGAGCAATGACATTCTAATCAATAGTTATAAACGTTAAAGCTGCCACAAGTTTATAGCAGCATTGTAGCAAAGCACAGCAGTAAAGTGACATCCAGCCTGGTAGCATTAAGTAAAACTGACAAAAATAACTTGAGTTTCCTTTAAAAGGAGAGTTTTGCAATACCATTCAGTGCTCAACTTCATGAAGACAGCAAGGACAACACAAAACTCATGTGGGGAAAATGCTTTGATTGCCTTTTACAATAAAGGATTAAAAAGAAATATTCAGCATTAACAATTTACCTCTGAAGTCAGAAAGCTCAAGACTGAATGAAAGGAAATGTTATTCAGTGAATGAAAGTGGAAATTTTCATTCTTCAACCAAAGAGGAAAAGAACGCAAGAATGTTGGTCAGATGCTCAACCAAAAGAAGAAAAAGACATTTGACACCTTTCAACTCTTAGTGAAGCAGAGAAATAAACTGTACTTCACCCAAAAACCCATTATGTGGATACCAGGAAACTTAACTTACTTAAGGGGACAACTCATTCCTCACTTGACCTAATTTGGGTGAAGAATTCTCCATTCAAATTAATGATTTATTCAGAGACAGGTATTAAAATCACTTCAATGTATGCTCTCGATGTAAAAATGGGGCAATCCACAGAATAGTAAGATGACATTTCTTTTCAGATAAAAAAAAACAAAACTTTTTTTTTCCCCAAAAAACTTTCTTTAATTACTAATAATTGTTTAAAATTATTAAAACATAAATCTTATAATGAACGATTGAGGGAGCTGGGACTGTTTAGCTTGAGGAAGAGGAGGCTGAAGGGAGACCTCATCACTCTCTACAACTGCGTGAAAGGGCATTGTAGAGAAGTTGGTACTTGTCTGTTCTCACGGGCAATTAGTGATAGAAGGAGGGGGAATGGCTTCAAGCTGCAGCAGGGTAGGGTTAGGCTGGACATTAGGTAAAAAATCTTTCCAGCAAGAGTGGTCAGAGCCTGGACTGGGCTGCCCAGGGAGGTGGTGGAGTCACTATCCCTGACTGTGTTTGAGAGTAGATTAGATGTGGTTTTGAGGAATCTGGTGTAGGGAAGAACTTACAGAGTAGGGCTGATGGTTGGACTCAATGATCCCAGGGGTCTCTTCCAAGCAAATTGATTCTATGATTCTATGAAATTACTTTAATCATATAGTTTATACAAGTATACCCTATACTTCTCCAGTTATATTTTGCTCTTGGCATTTTAAGCAAAAGAGGGGATAATTTACGAGTCTGAATTTATGAAAAAATCCTAGCCTTCTAGCTTTATTTTGACACAGCATTATTGAAAACATGAAATGCTACAAAGTCCATGTTCCATGGAATTATAGCTCAATAAGTGGCTGTCATAACCAGAAACAGGATTTGCATGTAAAAGCCACACTAAGAGAAGTGTGGGATTATAAAATATGGAAACATCCACAGACAGATAGAGGATGTCTGTGGGAAACATAACTGGGTTGTCTTTAAGGACTCCAAGGTGAGTTAAGCATGGAGTTGGGTAAACCTTAAAATTTTAATTTTATAGAAAAAAGGGAGGGGAAAAGAGAAAAAAATAACAGCTGGAAATACAACTGGTTGCAAAATGAAAGAACAACAAAAAAAAAGAATGGGCCAGAAAGCAACAAATTAATTCATTCAGTTCTGACATACTCATGTACATTGGTGTCTCATTCATGTAAAAATAGGTAATAGGAAGCAATAGTCTTTTGCTTGAAGAACTGTTTCTTCACAGTGAGGGTGACTGAACACTGGAAGGGTCTGCCCAGGGAGGTTGTGGAGTCTCCGTCTCTGGAGACATTCCCAACTCAACTGGACATGTTCCAGTGTGCCCTGCTCTAGGTGTTCCTGCTCCAGCAGGGGGATTGGACTGGATGGTCTTTCGTCCCTTCCAATCCCTGAGATTCTGTGTGATTCTCACTGGAACACCACAGCTTGCATACCCTACTCTTGCCTTAAAACCAAAGGTGTTCAAGGCAAAACAAGATCTCTTCAGCATCTTTTGTAATCACCCCCCAACACTAATGCATCAAAACAGAAACACTGAAAGCAGTGAAAAGCTACAGCAGGTATTTCCCCTGTCCTGAAGGATGAAAACCTTGAATGATACCTTCAAAAGGTGTTGAACCTCACCTTGGAAACTCACGGTTATAAAACTACCAGAGTTCCTGAGAGCTCAGGATTAACACCATGTGGATAAAGCAAACATCACCTGTGCTGCTGATGGTACTCCGTGCCTAGGTGAACTCCATTCTGCTGCCAGTGAGATAAGGAATTTCCCCATTTCAGTACAGGCATGTACAATCCTTCTCTCAGCCACACATCCCTGTTAAGCAAGTTGCTACATCACGAGTGCAGCACCACCGATTTCTGACCAATGACTCACATACTCCAACTGAGGAACATCTAGTAACAGGCTCTGAATGTAAGTGAATGCACATCTTGGCTATTCTCAAAACATTTCCTAGCCTTCTTTAAAAAGACCCATAATTTTGATCCCATTACTCCCTTAAGTTCTCTACTGATTCCTGGGGAGTTTACTTTCAGGTTCAAATTCTCTCTTTGTATGCTAAAAACATACTCTAACCATGTACTCAGCATAATGAGAAGTATAATATAATGTAATTTTCACCATATTCAAAGCAAAATGCCAAAAGCTGCCATTTGTTGCCTTTTACCCTTTCACATTTCCAAGCAAAACTAAATGATTTGGCAACATTATTGATTTTTATAACAAAATATGCTAATATTTTGTAGCCTGCTTAACCATTACTATAATTAAAAAGAACGTAATCTCACCTACAGGAACATTAAGTTTTTTATTCCATAAGGGATAATTCCATCTTCTGTTCCCTGATGACACCTACAGGTTTCATTTTTGTACCCTCATTGCTCCAAAAAGTTTTTAGAAGTTGAAGACAGAGAACTGGAGGACTCATAAAGCAAGATATGATATCTTGGATATAATTCCAGATTCTATGATTCTATAACATTCCAGAGATCTGCCAAATAGGTCACTTGCACGTATTTGATTCCCTTTTTCGAGTGGAAAATCAAACATAACATGAGAAACTTCTCTACCACAGGTATTCACAAAGTTAGCAGGTAAGGTCTACATAATGAGTGAGAGATTTCAACCCCTCTGCTGAACCATGTAGCTTCTGTTTAGGATGACAGAAAATGGTGAAAATTTAGATGTTTTTAAAACCTAAAATATACACCAAAAAAATTAAGTAAAGTCAACACTGAAAGGGCAGAATCACAACCTTCCAGCCATTGAATAAACTCACATATTTGATGTCAAGACAAATTGCATTATTTGTAAAAACTCCTTACCACATACAGGAGTCATCACTAAATTGCTCTCAGTCTTAAAAAAAACTGAACAGATTTTAACTCCCAAGACATGACAGTCACAGGGTAGACCCAGTCCAGAAGTAACCTGGGGTTTCGTAATGAATAAGACCAATATAAAACAATCATAGAATCACAGAACTGTCCAGGTTGGAATGGACCTTTGAGATCATCTAGTCCAACCATCAACCTAACTGATAAAAACCATGCCTCTAAGAACTATGACAACCCAGCTTTTCAATACCTCCAAGGCAGATGATGTCTCAACCCATTCCCTGGGTAGCCCATTCCAAGGCTTGATAACCCTTTCCATATAAAAATTTATTCCTAATCTCCAATCTGAACCTCCCCTGGTGCAACTGGAGGCCCGTCACCTGTGACTTGGTAGAAGAGACCTTTCCCCCCTCGCTACACCCTCCTTTCAGGGAGTTGGAGAGAGTCAGAAGGTCTCCCCTCAGCCTCCTCTTCTCCAGGCTGAACACCCCCAGCTCCCTCAGCCTCTCCTCAGAAGGCTTATTCTCCAGACCCCTCATCAGCTCCGTTGCCCTTCTCTGGACTCACTCCAGCCCATCAATGTCTTTTTTGTGGGCACAGCAGGACAATCCCCACCTGAGTCCTATTCCCCATGCTGTTCCTGATCCAGGCCATGATGCTGGTGGCCTTCTTGGCCACCTGGGCACATCGATCCTTAATTTGCATGAGAAAGCGAAACATGGGCAGAGTGTGTGGGCCGATGTGCTGCCAGGTGAG
The DNA here is from genome assembly GCA_013400555.1 of Jacana jacana. NCBI lineage: Eukaryota > Metazoa > Chordata > Aves > Charadriiformes > Jacanidae > Jacana > Jacana jacana. Next base: position 17,870 of record VZTM01037557.1, read on the forward strand.
AACAGGTTGTCTTTCAGAGGGTAAGGTATAGGGTGTCCCCTGTAGCACAAGAGTTGGACTCTCTTTGTGTCAGCTCCCATATGATGCCAGACAAATAGGTTGCAAAAAACCCTTTCAGTGGCAATTAGTATAGTTTCCTGGGCACACAAAACCATCAGGCTGTTTTGACTTAGTCTTTCACTGTCTCAGTTCCACAGAAAAAAAAAAAAAAGAGGAAAGCAAAATTCATTTATTTTATGGGGTTGTAAAAATAAAATAATACTTATTAAGTACTTCGTCAAGTATTCTCATGACCACCTAAAGTAGAAATCTGAGCCTTTTGTGGTCAGTGAAGCAAAGTGGGAGATAGGAACAAAATTAAAAGCTTGCTACTCTTCACTGGCTACACAGTAAAATGTAAATTTTCCTGGCTTTAATAGAAATGTATTCTGCAAAATGCAGAATATAATCAAAACCCTAGTTCCATAAGTTGTCTGGTGACTGACTCACATCCAAAGAAAAAGAACACAAAACGCAGTGTGAAATGGTTATACAGCTGCAATAAACCTGCTTTCCTCCCAGGGACTTCAGAGGTTTTATCCAGTAATAGTCAGAAATTACTGTTGCCACATCTCCTCTAGAATGAGAAAGAAACAGGAAGGATGTGTTTCTAAAATAACTAAACACAACTACTGAAATAATAACATCAAGAGCTGTCTGATCCTTGGCTGCTGAGCTACAGAGATCAACAGGCACAGGAGCTCTCACCTTGGGAAGAAGGGAAAGCCCAGAGGAGCCCAGCGTGGCCCTTGCTTTCTTTTCCTCTCTAACACTGATGTAGTTGGCAATTTTCACCCACTTTGATGCTATTAAAATAACTTTTAAGTAATGTTCAGAACATTATTTCATGGAATCAGGGAATTGTGGGAGTTGGAAGGGACCTCTAGAGATCATCCCGTCCAACTCCCCTGCTAAAGCAGGGTTGCCCAGAGCACATCACTCAGGGCTGCATCCAGGTGGGGCTTGAAGGTCTCCAGAGAAGGGGACTCCACACCCTCCCTGGGCAGCCTCTGCCAGGGCTCTCCCACCCTCACCCCAAAGAAGTTCTTCCTCTTCTTGGAACTTCCTAGGTTCCAGCTTGTGCCCATTGCCCCTTGTCCTATCACTGGGAACCACTGAGAAGTGTCCAGCTCCATCTTCCCTCAACCCACCCTTCAGATACTTGGAAGCATTCATAAGGTCTCCCCTCAGCCTTCTCTTCTCCAGGCTAAAGAGCCCCAGCTCTCTCAGCCTTTCCTCATCAGGGAGATGCTCCAATCCCTCCATCTTCTTTGTTGCCCTTCGCTGGACTCTCTCCAGTAGTTCCCTATCTCTCTTGAACTGGGGAGCCCAGAACTGCACCCAGTATTCCATCTGGGGCCTCCCCAGTACAGAGTAGAAGAATGACTTCCCTCTACCTATCTACACCTTTTCAATTCCTCAACATATTCATTCCTTTTAGGCCAGTCTCCTCTCAAAGCTTCCTGTGTCCCTGCTATGGAGTTCTATTACTCTACTGGGTTACTTAGGTAAAACCCTGCAAACCAACAAGCAATGGCAATGCTACTAATAATTTTAAATCCTGTTTAGAGATGTCCATGGTCAGTAGGGACACAGCAACTACATAAGGAAAGCTTTTGAGCTCTTAATTGGTTATAACTAATATAAACACTTTCCGCCCTTGACTGAAAATCTTCATTTGCGGCATCAATTTGTAACTATGAGTTGAAATGACCATACTTGCTCTTTTCATAGCCTTCCCTTTCAAGTGATGAGGAAATCAGGCTGGTCAATTTTTAAGATAAACAGTTCTCCGTCATGAGTGGCCTTTATTCCTGCGCAAAATCACGGAAATGTCCAAAGTCTACTTTTCGGACCATGACAATTCTGCCGAAACTATCAATACGCAAGAGACAGCCCCGAAGCAAAACATGTGTTGTAACCCAGATAGCTTCTTGCAGGAATACAACCCTAAATCCAGAGGAAGAAAAGAATGGGGAATAAAGTCTGCTAATTGTGTATTCATTGTTTCAAGTTCGAGGTTAGCATTGTCTATGGACATAAAAACCTACAAAATTTAGATAAAAAGACAAAATATAGATAATGTGGTGTTTTTTTTTCCCCACTGTACTCGCCGTATCTGTGGAATGCCAGAATTACAGTGAACCACAAATAGCATTTGTAATTCCCCATTACTTAAGCAGACTTTATCATAATGGGAAGTACTGGGTAACAACAAAAAAAATAAGCTTACTTAAAACATGTTAAAACATTCAAAAATGCCTTAAAAATGTCAGAAACTTAAAAAGTACACACCTAATATAATTTTGTGCCTTTTTGGGGGGTTTGGTTTTGCCTGCTTCCAAGCTGCCACAGTTATATAAGGGACAAAAGAATTGTATAATACTAAGTCGAGGTTGAGCAGACAGCGCCTAGAGAAAAAAACAGGGGAAACCAGGAAAATTAGTACTTCTACCATTTAATACCACTAAATGGTCTCAGTTCCTTGGTAGCTGTAGTACTCTCTGAAGGTGTCAAGAAAATAAAAAGAGCTTATCTAAAAACACGCAGCATGGACTAAAATCCACAATTCCACCAGCTGGTGCAGTTACCGGCGATAACTAGGACACGGGAAACCTACCAGCTCACCTCTGGATCATCTTGACAGAAGATGACAGGGTTAGAACCTTTTGCTCTGTAGCCCAGGATCAAACCTAACCCAAACATTAACATGGCAAACATCAAGGTGGATCCTTCCTAAAGCTCAGTTTGAGTCTAAAAGGGCTCCAAACACAAAGAATCAGAAGAAAAACCACAAATCCTAAATTCCCGTCTCAGGAAGAAATACCTGGAGTAGGACTCAGTAGAATAATCCTTTCAAACTGATCGAAGCGAAATCACTAAGAAATCTCTGAAGACACAATTGCAATATGTGGCAGTCTTCAAATACACCTGCCTGTCCTTCAACCTGCATCTAAAAGCTGTTTGCTTTTCTAGGGAAATACAGACAGTTTTAACCATTTGGCCTTTTCTAATGATACCAAAAAGCCACAAGAATATTTTGTGAAGGAATACGTGAATTGGTACGAGTTACCTCTTTCTCCAGGGACTTATTATTATTGTTAGGTTTTTATTATTTCTTTTTTTTTTTTTTCCCCTACTAAGATAAAAGCAAGAAAAAGATTTGGGAAGGAGTGTGGAATACTCTGCTTCAGTGTATTCTGACAACATTAAAAGCAACTCAACCTTCATGCAGAAAGAGCCCGATATCTGTAACAGAAGTTTGGAGTAAGAGGTGAACTCCAATTGGAAACCCTGGGAATTGAGTAAACCATAAATGTCTTAACAACAGAGACTGCTGAAGGTTGTATTTTTGTTCTAAAGTAAATAATCCAATTGCATTCCATTACCTCTGTTCCAACTGTACTCTTTCAGGAGTTTTTTCCTTTCACGGAGACAACACATCTGTAATTCCCCTATAATTTTGCTTCATTCAGGTTTACATCAGGTACTATTCTCAAAGTACCTGTAAGAAATATTTTAGGGCAAATGCCCTAAAACAGCTGTTAGCATGTGAAATAAGAGGACTTCCATATATAAACATCTTTGCTTAATAATCAGCAAAGGCAATCTACTTTGAAAACAATAATTGGGGGGAAGGATTTTATAATTTTTATCACCTGTCTACTTATTCTTTCCCTTACAATTCATAAAATGAGCGGTAAAGTGATTGAATGGCCTAACTTGCTTGCAATAGAAGCTTCCTAAATTGAATTTTCAGCAATGTTATAAATCTTAGTGGATTGCACATCTAGAGTCAATTGATCACTACTTGTGTGCATGTCATTTATTTGGGGTTTTTTTTTCCCTAACACAGCATGGCAATTTGATCTGCTCCAGGCATTTCTGGATTATTTACTCTTGGCAGCCAGGACACATGCTTCCCTGGCCAAGGGGGCAGTGACACTTGGAGTTTAGCAAGAGTTTATGGCAGTCTCTTGAGTCCATCAGTGAGCAGGGCTGAAGGCGCTCTACAATCATGGGATGAAAGGAAGAGTTGGAGATCAACAGTGCCGTGAGTAACCTCATGGGTCTTACTGCTCAGAAGGTGGAAAGTCTCACGTACAAAGAGCTTCATTATTGAGGTCCAACATTTCTCCTACATAATCTACTTGCCCATGTGTTGTGGTTTCAGCCAAATATACCAAAACCAGACTGACAGATGGCCCCTTCTCCCCCCCCAAAAGAAAGGAGAGGAAGAAGATAAGGAGATTTACAGGTTTAAAATGAGCTAAACTACTTTAATGAAGTATTGATACTAGAATTAAAGTTAAAAGAAAATAATTAAATAGATACAATATATTCAAAACCCTATCGAACTCCCAGGATGACGATCACGTCACCAGCAGCATTGGGAAAAGTCCCAGACTGGACTCAGGGACCAGCAGGAGCTGGACTCCAGCTCTGGAGTCAGGAACGCTCAGATCGGGCTCAAAGGCAGAGGGACAGGATCCTCCTCAGACCTGGACAGGCTGGAGAGTTGGGCAGGGAGAAATAGGTGTTCCTGCTCAGGCAGGGGGGATCGGATTAGATGATCTTTCGAGGTCCCTTCCAATCCCTGATATTGTGTGATTCTCTGACATCAGCCATAGAAGGAAGAGAGTTGATCCTTTGCTTTTACACTGAGCGTGATGGGGATGGGATGGAATCCCCCCATGGGTCAGTTTGGGGTCCCCTGTCCTGTCCCCTCCTCCCCAAAGGGGTGACCCCTGGAGGCTTTTCCGCTTCCCACCCTCCAAGGGGGCAAATCCCGCCATTCCCTGCCCTTGGCTGTTCTAGCAATGAGTCTAAGCCAGGGCCTCTCTGCACCATCCCTTGGGGTGATCAGGGCTGAGCACCCTGAGAGGGAATAGTTCTCTGAGCAACCTGCTGGTCATTCCAGAGTTTGGTCAGTTAGAAGTTTGGTTTGTTTTACCTCAAACCAGGACACTGTGACAAGGATTGGCAGCAGCACCAAAAAGGAGTGCAGATTTTTTCCTATGCAAAGGCCTGGATTGCTCAGGAAAAGGTTGGTAGATACACGGTGAATTTTCTTGCATATTTTTTCCCCCAAAGCTACGTTACACCAGCACCACTGTTCTTTTTCGTGTTGCTTTCATAGCGAAGATGTCACAGTCTTGTTACCATTTATCAGTCTGGTATATCCCTTTCTCTACAACTCATATGAGAGAAACCAAAATTGATCTTTGCGGTTATTTTCAGGAAGGAGGAGTGGAAAGACAAAGGAGAGAAAACAAAATAACTCTTTGTGGTTATTTTTTAGGAAGGAGGAGTGGAAAGACAAAGGAACTAGGATATCCATATCTTTCCCTTTCCTTGCCTTCCACCTAATTCAGTTACTGCTTGAGTGTATTTTGAGAACTTGCTTGTGAGGGCTCTGAACAAATCTGGAGTTCTTTAGAAGGAAGAGTATGCATCATAATGTTACTCTGTTTGTCTATAGCATTGCAGGGGGCACCTGCAGGAAAGGTCTTTACAGCTCTGGATTTCAGTAGACACGGATGACCCACTCCTGTGCAATACTTTCAGTAATGAGTTCTCAGTTTGGGCAATCATTCAACATCCATAAGGTTATTTGGTCTTGAGTTCAAAACTGAAAGGGATGGAAAATCCTACCTATCACACTGCTATGGAAGCTTTTCCAAAGGTTACTTCCATTGTGTCTTACAAATACTTGGGCTTTGTCTGGTTTGTTCATCCAGTCCCTAGATCTCATTACACCTTTTGTTCTGCATTAAAGAATGGATGACTATCATGGATAACCTCTCCTTTGCAAAAACCTGGTGAACTAGGATGAGAAACTGGCTATACTTCTATAATATCAAAGTAGTCACATCTTTAAGCAAAACCAGAAATTTCTCTGGATCAGCTTGCAAAAGGATAATACAATCTAGCTTGCAAAATCCCTACAGGCTTTCTATTAAAGACACTAGCTTCCCCCTCTGGCAGATGTGGAAAACGAGACTAAGAACCAGCATGGGTTTCCATTCAGCTTTTGTTGAATTCATTCTCTTGCTGTGTCACTATCTTAAACATCAGGGGTCAACCCCTCCTTCAATAAGATCACTAAAAGGTTTCCAATTATCACTCACATTGTGCATTATTGTCTAGCTGGGTTGGTTATATCGTACAGTAACAGAAAACATTCACCCAGGCTCCACCGGGCTTCACATCAACTGAGCTGTGACATTTTAATGACACACAAGCAATGTGGTAACACAAAGGCTCACCCTTCCATTTGAAAATCATCATTCCTCTTTTTTCCTAAAAGAGCATCAGTTCTTGTGACCTCTGTGTGATCCAAGCTTGCTGCTCAGAATAACTCCAGAACAAAACCAGCTGTTATATTAATGTATCCGAGGCCATGGTGATTATCTAGCTTTTAGGAAGAATGTCACAAAAGTTCAATCCATCTTTGAATAAAGATAGGGTTTTTTTTCCAAGAGCTCATGTCATACTCATATGTATACACAACAAAATTGTTTAGCCTTGTTATTCTAAGCTTGCTTAGGGAAGAAAAATAAGAAAGTGCTTTAGACAGAACAGAGAGTAAAGCAAGGTGTAAAGAAAGTAGCAGTGATAGATCCTTGTTTTCGGCAGCTTTTCATAAATTCTCTTGGGAAGCCAACTGAGTTTCATTGAAGGGAATGAATCAATGGTCCTTAATAAAAAGAAAATCAATTAGAAAGTCATTACCTGAAAATTAGCACTCAAAAGCCAAAATTCCATTTTAAAGCCAATTAGACTATATGTCAGTACTAAGTTGAATTGCACTTGCATTGATGTATGCAAAATGATGAACATTCTCTATCCCTAGGAGATGCAGAGAGTGAAAAATTAAAGAATGCTTTTATAGACACTATTGAATTTATTTTTTTCCAAGCTATCTCGAGCAGCAGATGACAATGCTCGGTTTTATAACAGCTTTACGTTGTGTATCTCCAGCACTGAAGTTCTCACGGGAATTACAGCACTTGAGGAAACCTTCTTTTTGCTGGCTGTCATGTCGTAACAACACATATGAAACCAGTTGCTACTGTAAAAGCCAGAGAGAGGGCAGAAGGCAGCTAAGTAGAATCTTAGGTTATAGTTGAAAGGGACCTTGAAGACCATCCAGTTCCAACCCCCTGACCTCGGCAGGGACACCTCTCACCACACCAGGTTGCTCCGAGCCCCATCCAGCCTGGCCTTGAAACCCTCCAGGGATGGGGCAGCCACAACTTCCCTGGGCAACCTGTTCCAGTGTCTCATCACCCTCACAGCAAAGAAATTCTTTCTGGTGTCTAATCTCAATCTCCCCTCTTCCAATTTAAATCCATTACCCCTTGTCCTGTCAGTCCACTTTCTGACAAAGAGTCCCTCTCCAGCCCTCCTGTAGCCCCTTCAGGCACTGGAAGGAAACAAAATTGGTCATAGAGTGCAAAACCAAAGAAGCTAATAGGAAAGAGTGGTTCAGAATGCAAATGACTCTCTAAGAACAAATCCTGAAGATACAAAGTCAGACATATCTAAGAATACAAGGTAATGTTTATCCAAACAGACTGAAGAAAATGATCCATGCTAAGCTAAGTCTTTTTGACAGGATTTATGAATCCATCCAATTTGGACAGTTGGGAGTAGGGAACAAAGGGATGGGGAAAGAGAAGACTTTGCAAACAACCTCCATATTTACCAAGTGTAAGAAAGGCAAAATACCCATCCAGAAAACCACAGACTTTTAGCATAAATTTACTCAGCACTAAAGCAATTTTGAAGCAAAGAACAAAGAAAGGCATATAAATCTCTGGGAAACAATAAAATCCATCAAGGGCAGAGTTAAGCTAAGCCATTTGATAGGTCATTCTGCAGGCCACTTGTTTGGGGCTTGCTTGGTTTGGGATTTTTTACAACAGAGATTGAATATAGGTAGATTTGCATGTACTGTTTGCTACTCATTCATGGGAGATTAGGAGCTGAGACGGGGAAGAGGGTAAACGATGTAAGATTTGAAAAGGAGTCAAGTGGACGATGACAAGGGAACTAGGAGAAGAGAGTTTAGTGGTTGAGTTTCCCCAGAATCATTCCTGGGTTTAGTATTATTTCATTAATGAGTTGGACAGAGAAGAGTAGGGCGTGTGGTACTGAATGCACAGACGACACGGAGCTTGAAGTCAGTCTACATCAAGATCAAGGGAAAACTATCAGATTCCAACAACCATGTGGTAAAACTTAAGAGGCAACTAAATAATGCAAAGGTGAAGGACCTTCCCTTGTAACCAAATGACAATTTCTTCTATTACTGGGGGCAAAATTGGATAGTGAGCTGCATGGACTCTATTAACAGATACTGAAATAAAGTGACTAATAGATCTTTCTTCACACACGTCAGAAGAACACAGCCTGTCAGGCACTTTGTAAGACCAGAAGATGAATAGGGATGAACAGAATACAAAAGGAAAGGCATGGCAGAGAAATTCAATGTGTTCTTGCATTCTGTGGAAGGCGTGGAGTGATCTTTCTGGTGCACCTCTTCTTTCTATGAGATTATGTCAAGGGGTTGGTTTGAAGCAGTTTTGGAACAAACAGACAAAATGAAAAGTAACAAATCACAAAGGTCAGATAGTATTAATATGTGAGCTCTAAAGCAACTTGAAGATGAAATAGCTAAATTATTAATAATGGCAAGTAACATCTCACACAAAATTGTTTTGGTACCTAACCATAGGAGGGTGGCCATTTTTAAAGAATCTCCTCCAGACAGCCAGGGAATTGCAGACACCTGAGAAGAGTCAGCTTGGCTTTTACAAGCGAATCCTTCCTTAGAAACCCACTGAAGTTCATTGGAAGAGCAAATATGCATATGGATAAAGGTGATCTGGTTCATGCAACCAATTAAGAACTCCAAAAGATTACTGAAAATATTCCTCACCAAAGGCCTTTAAGGTGAGCAAGCAGTTACAGTGGAAGAAGGAAGGTCTTTAAATGGTAAAATAACTGATTAAAAGAAAATGATAAGTCCTAATAGTGGAAACCTCCAGTGGAGTTGTGCTGGTACCTGGAGTGTTCCACATACTCATAAACCATAGAGAAAAGAGGGTAAGCAGAGAGATAAAGTTGGCTGGCGGTACTAAATTATTGAGAGTGAGCAGTAAGGGCGAGAGAGCACAGTGAAGAACTGCTGCAGAATATGTCTTATGAGCCTGAATGACTGAAATTAAGTGTAGATAAATGTAAAATGCCACATGGGGAAAAGCCTATCCTAATTTCACATAAAAATGATGAACACTGAGCTAACCATTACTATTCAGAAGAGAGACTTTAGATTATAGTATGTAGCTCCACGAAACAGTCAGCTCAATGCTCAGTAGCAGTTAAAAAGGAAATTAAATGCTCGTACAGGAGTTCAGAAAATACAGTTCTGCCACTGTAAACCACGGTTCATCTACAGTTCCAAAGTAATGGGAAGTTCTACTTCCCTCATCTCAAAAAAAGATCTAAAAGAGGGAAGGAAATTTCTGTATTAGCAGCAACTGAATAGTCTGTGAGTCTTCAACCTGGAAAATTAATTACTTTGTTGGAATATGAAGAAGGTCCACAGAATCACAAGGGATGTGTAGGGAGTGTAAGAGAGACCAGCTTTACACAGGCTCTTCCTGGGTAAAGAAACACTGGGCACTCAATGAAGTTAGGTTCACAGCAACCAAAAAGAGATGAAACTCAGCAAAGGAGCAGTGACCTATAAAACTTCATACGACAAAAGCTGCAGATACTGAAAACCTGTGTGTGATTACGAATGGAAGCCGGGAAATCACATAAGAAAGGACCCACTGAGGGTTACTAAATACACAATACCACATGTGACTCAAGGAGTCTTTGAGCTGAAGCCCTCGGAGGGTAGGAGCACTGTACATGGTTCCTCTAGTTTTACTTTTTCCTTGGGCATTTCCTTATGAACAAGGTGGGAGACGCAACAGATGGATCTTTCATCTGAATAATTATGACCATCCTTAAATTGTTCTTGTTTGGTTCGACGTGGTACAGGCACATGCTGTGGAGCGCCCGCTACACTGCAGTAGCAAAGGCAAACTTCATCTTGATGTATTGAAACTTCATGGCTTTAAAACCTTTATTATTCTTTCCCCCCCTCTGGCAGTAGTAAGTAAATATTAATGCCAGTGTAATGAGGCACTGGAAATCTTTCCTCTTCATATTGTGTTGAGGGATCTGGTGTAGGGGAGAACTTGTAGAGTAGGGCAGATGGCTGGACTCTGTGATCCCAAGGGTCTCTTCCAACCTGAATGATTCTATGATTCTGTGATAGTATGGGCAGTTCATCCTTACAGCCCTAAAACATTAAACTGGAAAAAAAAATAGGACAACTGGAATGATAGAAAAAAAAAAATGCTCAGAACAAGCAGGGAAACAGAAAGCCTGTCTTACCACAGAAGCACAGGAAAGCCAATAAAGACTTTATGACTACTGTTTATAAAAACATCAAATAAAGTAAATGCCAGTGAGACAAGAGGAAAAATGTGATAAAAGACGCATCGGTTATCAAATATTCATTACTGAAATTATGACAGAAGTTGGGAAAGGGTTTCTGACCAGCAGCAGGGGTGAAATGCTGAGATAAACTTCAAATAGAGTTAGCAAGGCTAAGAAACCTAGCTCAGAGAGGCAGAGCTTTCATTTGTGTCAGGATTTGTACAACACACTTGCTAGAACCAGCAAGCAACTTGCTATTAGCACCTAAGAGGTCTCTAGCAGACCCCTTTTCCTATGCTCCTATGATATATTGTAGCTGAAAAATAAATTTAAAAATATTCTACAATGCCACTTGGGAGAGATCCAGTAAGTTGTGATTGGATTGTGTCAGAATGCTTCAGCAACTAGGAAATGTATTTCTGTCAGACCGCTAGCTGTAGCTTCGATCACAGTTACAGAAAATTAAACACAACAGTTGTCAAATACCGGGTCGCTTGATGTTTAATTCATGTTCAAACACCTACTCCAGAAGTTTTCAACTTTCAATGCACTAGAAATTGTCTCCCAGAAGTGGTCTCTATTCACGAAGTGAGAAAAACAGCACAAACCGGATGCCTGAAAATGAGTTTGTTTTGCTAGCATTAAAACATCTGATATGCTGGAAGCCAAAGCTATATATCTTCTTGTGATTAATATGAATTAATTTAAATATTTACAGTTCTTCTTGCCTAAATCTGAGGAAAAAAATGTCTATCTTAAAAATAATTTTAACTACAACAGGGTTTTCTTAAGCATGGAGCCCTTCCCTTATGGACTGGGAGCCTGTCTGAGCACAACGAAGCAGAGATTTCCCACTCCCCTTCCCAAGAATTCCCCATATTCAAAATATCCACATCCCTGCCAATACCAGATTTTCAGGAGCAGCAGTAGTACTAGCAGTAGCATGTGTAGCAGTCCTTTTTCCTCACTGAGATTTGCCTGGGGACAGAACATGGAATCCAGGTTGGACCAAGAATGAACACTGTTGCTGCCTTAAGCCCACACTGGGAAATATAGGAAAATAAAAACACTGGAAAAAAAAGGAATAATAATCTGGAGGGATGTTTCCCCTATCATTTAAGATGCCTAGAGACAAGAGGCATCTCTTATCTCTAACACTAAGTGGGCTTCCCTTGCTCTAAGAAATCCTAAGCTGTAGAGAGAGTGGCATGAGATAAAGCAGAAGGGTGGATAAATAAGAAAAGGTAAAACTTTGCAAAGAACAAGAAGTTCAAGTTTAATAGGGGAAAGGAGAAAGACGATTCTGCTTTAAGATTCTTAAAGTATTTATAGGGATCTGATCAATGCCCATAAAATCTTAAAGGGTGGGTATCAAGAGGAACGGGCCAGTCTTTTTTCACTGGTGTCCAGTGAGAGGAAAACAAGAAATGGGCACAACCTTGATCATAAGAAGTTCCATCTAAACATGAGGGGGAACTTCTTTGAGGGTGGCAGAGCCCTGGCAGAGGCTGCCCAGAGGTGGTAGAGTCTCCATCTCTGGAGACGTTCAAATCCCACCTGGACACATTCCTGTATTCTCTGGGTGGACCTGCTTTGGCAGGGGGTTGGACTAGATCTCCAGAGGTCTCTTCCAACACCATAGCATCTAGTGATTCTGTGATTCAAAGTGCAATCTAGGTCTTCTGCATCAGCAGGTATAAAAGGTACTCTTGGTAGTCATATCACAGATGAATTAGAGCCAACACTTTATGTGTCAGAGAGGTCAGATGAGTGAAACAGACCTCTGCAATCAAACCGGAAAATCATACATACGTATAATGTATTTTATATATATATATATATATATACTAACCACTAAGGTCTAGGATCAGACTAGATGTGTTCTGTTCCCAGAGGATCATTCTCTTCTTTCCACATCTGAGACACCAGAACATGAAGCTGAGAAAGGACCTCTTACAGGTGAAGAGATCAAGTCAATGAAAACTTGAGAAAAGAGGGAAGGAGACTGCAATTATTCTGAAGTGAGAGAGGCTGCTGCTGAAGATAAATCATATGGCTGAAGGTAAAGGAAGGTTAAACAGAGCTGCCTTAGAGAACTACTAACTATGAGGCTGCGATCACTGGGATGGTATCTGGAGGAATACATGGATATAATAAGGATATCCTCCTTAAGGAAGACAAAGCCACCATCAGAGGGCAGGAAAGCTGTCAAGCAAGGAGAAATAAAGGAGGTAAGAAAATTGCTGTGATATCAATGGGCAATAGGAAACCCTTCATGAATATGAATGGAAGCTGCACAGACAAGGGTAAGAATTATCATTTTCAATTAAAGGAAAGAGTAACAGGAAAGGCACTTCTATTGTTTAGTTACAGCACAGTTCTCAAGTTGTGATTTGGAAGTCTTTCATACACACTTCTCTTCTAAATTTTTATAGGCTTCACAGTGTAACAGAGAATGTTGTAGCAGAATATTACATTCCTATGCTCTTTTCATATTATTTCTCTATTCAAATTTTACTTCCTCTCACAGCTTTATATTTTTACAAGGTGGCAATATTCCTGAAAGTAATTTCTACTCTTCATGCAGCTGACATGCTTATGACAGTGACAGGCTTTGCTAGACAATCTAGAGGGGTAGCTAACACTCCTGCTTATCCAGTTTCCCAGGTGCATTCCTACTTCCCAGGAATATTTCCAGTTTCAGACTACACCATGCATTACAGGGTACTTCAGTCTGTGAGTGGGGCTGCCCTCAGCAGTTTTACAAGGGGAAAAAATAACCCACCCCTTTTTTCCTTAACTATTTCAGCTTTCTTCACTGAGAGCTTTAACACTTGAACAAGTTTTGAAACTGCTCCAGGCAGTATGATATGAAGTAATTTTAACATGTTGCAGTACATTAAGTTTGAGGAATACTACTTTTTTGCTCTAACATTACCCAAGTCTCTTCGCTAAAATAAACCATCAGACATTAAGAAGATTCAATGTTTCTATAATAGGAAGCCGTATTTCCTACTTGCAGTCACGTCCCTTTGTATGGTGTCCAGCACCACTGGTTGTACATTTGTATAAACGGACTAAAATATCATTTAAAAATGCAAAAAACCCTGGAATTTAGGAAAAAGAAGAGTTAAAATAATGGTGAACTTCTAGCTGCTTTGTTTTTGAAGACCAGACATTTTATTGTTGCCTGAATACTAAATTGGAAACTTCATGAAAAGGAAGGCTATTTTCTAGTCCTTGACAGCTGATTCTAGCTTTTACTTCTTTAAATTTCACAGCATTTTCTACAACTTCAAAAATGTTGTTATGTTTTTCCGTTTTTATTCAACCCTATCAAGCACAGAAGCAACAAGTTTAATCATCTTTGGTTAAGAGTTCTGGCATAAAAAAACGTGTGTGTTTTTTTTCACCCACTCCAGGCATTTTCTCTAGTGTTTCTGAAATGAAGAGTCCAAAAACTATTTCAGACTTGTATTTTTCTGGTCAGTAAGATGGAGGGACCCTGTCTGTATCATGAGTCATTTGTTCAGATAATATTTCCCTTATGTTTTTCGCTTTCCTCATATCGGCACAACAGGAAATGGACCAGCAACCCCAAGTAACATCGATCCAGTTCTATTATAGCATCAAGAAGAATTAAGACAAAGGCAAAAGGTATCCTGAAATGCTCTATAAAATTTGCCTTCACTGACTGGGAAGACTAATTAAGAAAAAAAAAAAAGAAGTAATATTTTCTTTGTTTGGTCTTTCTTTTTCTAAGTCTTCTGAAAAAGTTACTGTAGAAGATGAACTTTTGAAGCAAAATCTTGCCTATCACACAACCTTTTGCTTACTGTCAATGGATTAAGCAAGCAGCTTCATACAGAATAGTTATATATTGTTATTAATCTGTTATTAAACAGGCCTACCTAACCGTAGACATTCTGAGAAGGATAGATCTATGCTCTTCTGAGTTCCACTCTTTTATATAACACAGAATCATAGACTTGTCTGGGTTGGAAGGATCTTTCAGATCATAACGCTGATAAAACCCATCACTAAACCATGTCACTAAGCACTATGTCAACCCAGCTTTTAAAGCCCTCCAGGGATGGTGCCTCAACCCCTGCCCTGGGCAGCCCAGTCCAAGGCTTAAGAACCCTTTTATCTATCTAGAGAGGTAGATATAACCTATATCAAAAATATACTTTGTGAAAGTCATCAAATGAACATATGCCCAGTAATTGTTCTTCAGTCATGCCATCTGAGAGCTGCTGTATTGATACACTCTTACCTTTGATGAAAAAGAGACACCATAACCATATCACATATTAACCACGTTGCAGCATATTCAATTGCTCAAAACTTACTCTTTTGCATAATGTATCATATACCAGGACTTAGAATTCCTGTCATCAAAATTTCAACTTCAATTTTTATTCATTTTCACTAGGGCAATAAAAGGGCAAGACATTACTCCATCATTGCCTTGAAGATTTATACCAAAACCTCAAACAATCAAAACTAATTCTCATTACATTACAATTCTTTGCTCTCCTTCAGTTTTGATAAGCGTGTGATTTTAGCAGCTGCCCCTAATAACTCAGAAAAGCATACCTGAAAGTTGCACTCTGAACATAGAGGAAAAAGATATTTCGACCTGGATTTTAAAGATTAAAAAAAAAAAAAACCACACCAAAATTTAATCATTTTCTGGATGGTATTCTGTATATCATGACAAATGATGGCATTTCATTTAAGTGTTCAAGGCATGATAAGCAATAGATATTAAAAGGTCACGGGCTGTCTAATATTGCAAACTACCGCTCAGTCCATTTCAAACTGATTGACTTTTCTCTGACTCCTGTTTGCCAGATTGTTTCCTATTCTTTGCTCTTCTCTTAGTCATGTTTTATAGATTGAAGCTACGTCTCCAATGGTAACTCACTAATGAAGTCTACAGTTTAACTAGAAGATATTCTTTGATTTCATTCTATGCCAGAGTCTTCAGGTTGTGAGAAAAAAGTTCATCTGTAGCTCTTGGTGCCATTGTATTGATTATTTTGAACAGCCATTATAAGAAAAGCCTTATCTATCCCCCCCCGTTGCCAGTTTAATACCCTCATTAAAAATATATACACACAATTTTCTCTGTGTGTACTATTTCAACTTTCATGGTCCCAGAATGCCTCATGAACTGTTTGTGTATCATCTGCCATAAAAATACACCTCTTCTCATTCCTATAACAAAAAGCAAGTATAGGGACAAAAACTCAGTGCAACTACAACAAACAACTTTGCAGAACATGAATTTAAACCCCACAGAACATCAATCAGGTAATCAACTGCTGATATCCTGCCCTCCTCTACTGAACACAACTGGTGGATTTCAGATTATGATCTTCCACACTGTATTTATGAGCTATTGGGGTCACATGAGACCTAAATGCCCTAAAATCCATACTCTAGAGGCAAGACAACCGTTAAGATGCGTGATAGAATAGTCTAGCCCTGCAGGACTGTGAATGGTGGGGGATAGATGCGATAAGAGACCATACAAAATTGGTTTCTCCGTCAGCAAGATGCTACAGAACATCCCACTGATTCCTTAAGGAGGCCAAATCAGAAAATAAAACCTCTTAGCTTAAAGAACCATAGAACTGGATATTCATTTGTTTGAGCCTACCTATCGTTGAGTATCTGAGGAGTATTTGCCCCAGATGAGATAGCTGTGTGCCAGCATCCAGACAGCCCCAAGTGAACCCGATGCTCCATTACCATCCCACAAGGATGCAGAGTATGCTCCTGAAGCTTTGTGCCATCTCCAGGGCATTCTGCCACAGCTCAGGGATATCTCACAGCATAGAATCATAGAATCATTGTGGTTGGTAGAAACCCTTAGGATCATCAAGTCCAACCATCAGCCCCACTCTACAAAGGTCTCCCAGACACCAGATCCCTCAACACCACATCTCAACCACTCTGAAACACATCCAGGGATGGGGACTCCACCACCTCCCTGGGCAGCCCCTTCCAGGCTCTGACCGTTCTTTGTGATAGAAATTCTTTCATGATGTCCAGCATGAAAGAACCTAACCCGTAACAGTTACTAATGAACATTTACAGGAGGGTGGAGATTTAGAGGTGGTGCTTTAACTTAAAAAAAAAAAAGAAGTCAAAAAGCATCAGTATTTGTAGGGCTTTATACTATTCTCCTGAATCACAAGTGTTTCCACATGGTATTTGTTCCCTCATCAAAACCACTGACCACTAGCTCTTGCTTATACTGCTAAGTACCTCATGGGAATATACTACATTATTCTAATAATTCTTTAAGTATTGTGCGTTTTGCTTTTTCAGTAGGGAAAAAGAACAAAATTCTTTCATTAGAGGAAAGGCATTGCTAAGACTGAAAAGAGACTGCAGAGGGTTATAGGATCACAGAATGGTTAGAGTTGGGGAGGGACCTTCAAGATCATGGAGTTCCAACCCCCCTGCCCTGGACAAGGACATCTCCTACTACACCAGGTCTCTCAAAGCCCCATCCAGACTGGCTTTCAACCCCTCCAGGGATGGGGCAGCCACTGCTCCTCTGGTCAACCTGTTCCATGTTCCAAGGTCTCACCACCCTCACAGCAAAGAACTCCTTTCTGGTACCTAATCTCAATCTCCCCTCTTCCAGTTTAAAGCCGTTACCCCTTGTCCTGTCACTCCACTCTCTGAAAGAGTCCCTCCCCAGCTCTCCTGTAGCCCCATCAGGTACTGGAAGGCTGCTCTAAGGTCTCCCTGGAGCCTTCTCTTCTCCAGGCTTAACTGAGCCCAGCTCCCTCACATTCTTCAACATGTAACTTCCTAAGTAGTTCCCTTCAGGCATCTGACATCACATTCATTCCCGACCTGCTTAGCAGCTTTCTCTAAAGAATTCCCTTCCTAGACGTGAGGGTCAATTACTCTGTTCTATTAACAATTCCATTTCTGCCACTTTCGCCTCATTTGCCAGCATATTTTTTTTTTTCCTTTGGTCAGAACTTTGACTTTGGATTTCTAGTGTTTCAGGAGTTTATATTTCAGATTCCCAACTGCAACCGAACACTGCAGCTTTCAGACAGCAGAACACTTTCATTCACTGGTATCTCTGAAGTCACTTGGCTGCATTTGATAGACTTTTCCTTCCAACTCCTCTGTTACTTATACTTGGTGGGTGCTAATGGTCTCCAGCGACGCTGCAGTGCCATGCAAGATTGTCTGGGGGCTAATTGCTTGCAGATGGATGTCTAGTGAAGGAAGCTGTGAGCTACACTGACTTGAGTCAAGTGTAGATCATTGGGCAATGTGAATTTAACCTCCAGTACATAACAGTGGAGTAGTTCCATGATGTCAGGAAACCTGGGCACAGAAGCAAAGTGTGCCCTCCATGCCAAAATTGAGAATGTACATTTCTTAAACTAGCTTGGGTTTCTGAATATAGAATCATAGAGTCATTTTGGTTGGAAGAGACCCTCGGGATCGTCAAGTCCAACCATCAGCCCTACTCTACAAGTTCTCCCCTACACCAGATTCCTCAACACCACATCTAATGACTCCACCACTTCCCTGGGCAGCGCCCTTAATTCCCTCAGACTTTAAATATTTTGGCTGTTTCTATTATTACTTGCAGCAAAGAGGAGCATATTCCTAAGCCATTTGCATACAACTGAAAGCGTATTTCTAGGAGATGAAGACCTTTGTATAAAAAGCTGTATGTTTACATGTATATGCTCACACATAAACATAGATGCATATATACAAAAAAAGATGGATTGATTCTATTGGCATGTAAATGTTTTAGTACTTCACAGGAAGAAAACTACGCCAGAGAAGACTGATTTGTCATGGGTTGGGTTGCTTTGGTTTTGTTTTTTAATGGGAATGTAACAGTTTATAGCCCATAGGCTTACTTGCAGTCCAGCAGATTTAACTGGTTTGCTGTCATTGCATTTAGAGGATAAAAGGGCTGGGGAATTCAGCCTCCTTCATTCCACATCTTCATGAGGAGGGTGCCTTTTCTTCTGGAACTGTACATGGGCCATACATTTACTTTCTGCACCCACTTGAAGGAAAGGCACTGTAGTATGAACCCAAATTGCTTTGCATATGAGATCTTATACCCGCAGGTTTTTTTCTTGTTACTTCATCATCTGTGTCTGGAGATGCTGGAAAGCGTTTCTCAAGGGCTTGCTACTCAATACATAGAAAATTCACTACCTAGAACCCACTGACCGAGGAAGAATGGCTCATTGCAGATTGTTTAATATGAGATAAAAGCAAAATTAAACTAACAAAGAAGCAAACCTCCAGCTCAACCTTCCCCCCCCCCAATGTCATCAGTCAATAAAAGTTAATTTTTAAAGTCAACTTTGTTTCATCTCAAAGAAACTGTATTTTAGACCCCCCCCCCCCGTCGTTCTTACTTGCATTCCATTCCCTTTTTACACAGTATTTTACACAAAAATAAAAACACATTGTGCAACTATTGAAATATTAAGTAATATAAGTTCCAGAATAATTTAAGTATTAAGTTATTAAGTTCTAGACATATAAAGTATAATCAGGAAGCCAAAATAATAACTGTAACAATACTCGTGACGTTCCAATCCATAAAGAGACAGCGCTGTCATCTGTCAAAAGAAATCACTACTCCACTCTGATTTGCCTCCACGAAGACCTTCTGGGGTTAGGAAGTAACACAACAATAATTTCATACCTTTTATGAGCTACATAAAGTTCTACTACCATTTCTTTTAAAAGAGGTTATAACAATGTAAGGGCATAGAGCCAGCTCGTGAGAAAACTCATTTGGGCATTAGGAGCAGCTAAATTTAATTCAGTAACTTACTGGGGAAAAGGCCTTTCTGTTCCATTTCTGTTATTTCTTTCCAGTGTCTGCTCTGCTACAGCATTTGAACCTCATCTGACTGTACTTGTTGACTATTTGAAGCAGCATTAAAACATCACTTAGAGCACGTGTAAATGGTTTCACACAAAATTTAATCCACATCTGGTCAGTTGGGCTGAGAAAGAAAATGCCTCAGAACAGAGTGAGGGAGGTTTGCTGCAGAGATGCAAGCTCAGCACCAAACCCACCATAAACAATAACACACAGTCATAAACATACCTAAGCATACAGGTTAAAAAAAAATACACTCATTTAATTCTGCTTGCCAAAGAAAATGAGATTTTTAGGTTTATATCATAATCTCTCTTTTTGTCTCTTTTTCTGCCCTCATTTCAGTGCTTCCCAACACCATCAGAAGCAGCTTACTCCACCACTGCCAGCCACATCTGGCAGAGAGCAAGAGGTTTTTTTGCCAATTTAGTAACTTTTTTGGAACAAAAGTTTAAAAAAGTAACACTTTGTGAGTTAAGTAGGGGGCTTCAAATGTAGCCTGAACTCAGATATTCTTTCTGCCAGCTTGGCCACTCCAGGTGGGCACAGGTAGTGATACGTAGCTCTCTGCTGATGGAATTGGGGAAACAGGTAGGCAGGGAGGACATTATGGGAGAGGGTGACTTAGGGGCAATGAAGGTCACAGGGAACAGAAGAGACAGGCATAGAACAAAAATCTGTAGAAAAAGAACAGTGCTTACTTGGTTCAAGTGTGGGGGGGAGAAGGCTTATTGTTATGAAGGAATGCTCTTCTATTTGTACTTTAAAACCAGACTGACCCAGCAATGAATTCTGACTTAATTTCAGTTGGGATCTTCACATCCAGGCAGCTATGTCAGAGCACAACCAAAACGTGTCTACAGGAGAATCACAGCAGTATCTGAGATGGAAGGGACCTTTCAGATCACCTAGTCTAACCATCTCTCATTGTAACACTGATAAAAACCATGACTAAATCACATCACTGAGAACTATGCCAACCTGTCTTTTGAATACCTCCAGGGATGGTGCCTCAACTATGGCCCTGGGAAGCTCATTCCAAGGCTTAAGAACCCTTTCCCTACCAAATTTATTCCTGATATCCAACCTGAACCTCCCCCTGGAGTAACTTGAGGCCATTTCCTCTCGTCCCGTAGCCTGAGAAATCACTCAAAATCACCTTCAATACTTCCAGTTAAATGTGTAGTTACTCCTGATGGTAAACAGTTGGATCCAGGTCTAAAGCAAGTAAAAGCAAGCAGCACTAATCCGCTTTCTGAGGTACCCTGTGCACATTTAGCCATGCATGTGGGCTACAGCACAAGGTTCTCACTGTCATGAAGAAGGGAAGACCATCTTACTGACAAGCGGTAAAGTCTTATGTCAGCTTGTTATTTCAGGCACCTTGAGGAGATGATCTCAGTACTGTCCCATGACAGTAGATGGCTGGGTTCTTTTTTCCATATGTTATATTTAAGAAGGAAGATATATTGGAAAACACAGATTCAGGGTTTTAACAGTACAATTTTTAACCCACTTCAGAAAAAAAAAAAAAGTTAAGATGCAATATCCCTGAAAGGCAAAACAATTGCCTTAAAATCCTACACTTCTTAGGGCACACATACTTAAAGCTCCCTGAAATAACAGGGTTAGATAAAAGTGATCCTATATCGAAACCACTGGAAAAACCTGTAATTTTTTTCCATTTAGAACTAAGTCCTGAAAAAGCTCGATTTTTTTCCAAGTATCAAACAGTTGTTCCCATCTGGATGTAATCTGGAGGCTGGGACGGTATCTGATCCTACTTAGAAACAAACTGGAAGCAGGAAGCAGCAAGAGCAAAGATGTTCCCATGGAGAAGGAGGATGAAGCAGCTCAGGAGACTGCTGGGATTGATGTGGAAGGTGGGGTCTGCACAGGCACTGTGACTGCTCTTCCCTTGCGTGATGAGGAGCCTGAACGGCACAGGAGTAACTACACTCTCTGAGCCGTTTTACTGTGTGACACCTACCACAAAAAGGCAAGAAGGAGAAGCCCTCCACAAGAGCTTCAAAGAGGGTGACAACAGTAATGTCTGGATTAATCCCATCTGGAATATTGTGTTCTGTGTCCAGTTATGGGCCCCTCAGTTCAAGAAGGACAGGGAACTGCTGGAGAGAGTCCAGGGCAGGGCTACCAAGATGATGAAGGGAGTGGAGCATCTCCCATAGGAGGAAAGGCTGAGGGAGCTGGGTCTCTTGAGCTTGGAGAAGAGGAGACTGAGGGGTGACCTTATTAACGTTTATAAATATGGAAAGGGTGAGTGTCAGGAGGATGGAGCCAGGCTCTTCTCAGTGACATCCAATGATAGGACAAGGGGCAATGGATGCAAGCTGGAACAGAGGAGATTCCAGTTAAATATGAGGAAAAACTTCTTCACAGTGAGGGTGAGGGAACACTGGCAGGGGCTGCCCAGGGAGGTTGTGGAGTCTCCTTCTCTGGAGACATTCCAAACCCCCTGGACGCGTTCCTGTGTGCCCTGCTCTAGGTGTTCCTGCTCCAGCAGGGAGATTGGCCTGGATGATCTTTCAAGGTCCCTTCCAGTCCCCGATATTCTGTGATTCTGTAATATCTTGGGATATCACGGTGATTGTTGTGATTATATTCTAATAGCAGACCTACAGTTCTTCTGTTCGATGAATGTAGGGAATGGGCTTTGTTTCAGACCCGCTGTAGTGTGTTTTCAATTTTTCTTCCCCTGCTGTTTTAGAAACACAAAAACCTCCATGTACCAATTTTAAAGCACAGCACAGCTCCACCTTTCACACTTCCTTATATTTGGAAGTAATAAGCATGCATAAGTACTCCTTAAATACTGTCAAGGTTTAAATAAATTATTCATAAAGCAGTCCTCACTCTTAAAGTAAATAAGATTTAGTTTCAAATAGGCAAGTAATTACTACGGGGTTGTAGATCTTTTTATAAAGCTAGGAAAGCTTCTGGGGGAGAAAAAAAGAGCAGGAAAAAAAGACTTTTTTCAAGATTTTTTCACATCTCTCACCCTGCAACTTCTCTGACCACTTCCGAGCACTGACATCTATTCATTCGCCTTTGACTGGGAACAACTGTGTTTTATCATCTTGCTGTAGCAAAAACAGACTCTCCCCTTCCTGTGCAAACACAAAGACTTCTTGTTTTTTGATTTTGTATTAGCACCACTGAGAAATTAACCTTCTTCCCCTACAGGAGAACAACTTCATTCCTAGGATTGATTGCTTTCTCCTTCCCCCCAGCCCCGGAATGGGCTATGCTTCATAACATGTACTTTCTGTTAACTCCCACCTGTATGTCTTTCATTCCATTTGCTTCATCTGTTTTCATTTCTCATTTCCACCCTTGTTTTATCACTCAGTAAAGGGAGGTGGCACAACACACATTCTTTCTTAAGGGTGGGCTTTCAGCCACATAGCTCTCCTTAGAGGCCTAATTTCTCATGCAAATTTTGCTTTTCACACTTATCATTATTTATCTCCTCTTTAGGAAAAATAAGTCACTTGATAAAATTAATAAAATTCTCGTTATTATTTTTTTCTTACAGAATCACAGGATAATTTAGTTTGGGAGGGACTCCCAAAAATTGTCTAGTCAAAGCTTCTGCTCGAAGGAGACCCAACAAGATCAAGCTGTTGAGGCTGCAACTGTCAATCGAACCTTGATAAAAACCATAGAATCATAATAGAATCATAGAATCATTCAGGTTGGAGGAGACCCTTGGGATCATCAAGTCCAACCATGAGCCCCACTCTACAAGTTCTCCCCTACACCGTATCCCACCTACTCTTCAACACAGTCAGGGATGGGGACTCCACCACCTCCCTGGGCAGCCCATTCCACTGACTGACCACTCTTTCTGTGAAAAACTTTTTCCTAATGTCCAGCCTAACCCTACCCTGCTGCAGCTGGAAGCCATTCCCTCTTGTTCTATCACTAATTGCCTGTGAAAAGAGACCAGCACCAACCTGCCTGGAAGGGCATACAACTGCCTGGAAGGGCATTGTAGAGAGTGATGAGGTCTCCCCTCAGCCTCCTCTTCCTCAAATTAAACAGTCCCAGCTCCCTCAATCGTTCCTCATAAGATTGATTCTCCAGGCCCTTCCCCAGCTCTGTGTCCCTCCTCTGCACTAGCTCCAGCACCTTCAGATCTCTCTTGTGTTGAGGTGCCCAGAACTGGACACAAGACTCAAGGGGTGGCCTCACCAGTGCTGAGTACAGGGGGACAATCACCTCCCTACTTCTGCTGATCACACTATTTCTCATACAAGCCAGGATGCCCTTGGCTTTCTTGGCCACCTGGGCACACTGCTGGCTCATGTTCAGCTGCTTGTCAACCAACACCCCCAGGTCCTTTTCTGCCAGGCAGCTCCAGCCACACTTCCCCAAGCCTGTAGCCATCCATGGGGTTGGTGTGGCCCAAGTGCAGGACCTGGCCCTTGGCCTTGGTGAAGGCCATGCCATTAAACCATTAGACCATGACTAACCCATGTCTTCTTTTACGAAGTGCTGCACAGTGGTGACATGTATGGTTCTAGCCCACAGAACTACAACATCTATCGTTGACCACCTTGCATTCCCTACAGCAAAACCTGCAGCTTTTCATTGCAGAGAAGCTGCACCGGCAGTGTTGAAGTCCCACCTTTTCTCTGCCAAAGCAGCGTGTCTCTGGTATGCTGGGAGCATGACACACATTGTAGCAACACCTTTATGCTAAGGCAGTAATTTCTTACCAGCAAGCTTTTACAAAAGGCGTTTGTGCAATATATAGATCATTTATGCTGCAGGTAATTTACCCTGAGCCTAAATATGCAAATCACTAAAGCTGCCTAGGAAATGAGCAGGTATCGCTGTGCCAAATATTTGGGGTTTTACCGTGCACACCAGCACCCGACAAAATAAATAGTTGGGTTTGTTTTGTAAGTACATCTTTTCTGCAGTGAGTGCTTTACTTTCTCATAGTAATTCTGCTCAGGTTACTAGGTTTGTTCAGCTTGTATTCATTAGAAAATTATGTCTTCCCACACACCCCCCTCCAATTTTACAACCAAAATTGATGCCTACCATTGGAGATATTGTCCTGTGCCTGAAGCTTTCTCAACCCTCTGCTGTACTCATGCTGAGGTAAAGAAAAAGGAGAGGGGCAAAGCAAAAATCAAATAATGCTTCAGTGCAAAGGCTGTCAAGTGACTCTTAATGTTATAAGGACCCATAAATCATCCTGATGGAATTTTTTCTAGATCAGTTCAATAACCACTATCTATCTATGGGTTTTAGCAACTAAAGCAAGATAAACACAGTGAAAAGCAAATTACAGAGGGTCTTTTACCTGTTTCTAACTTGCCTGAGTTAGGTAATGGCAAACCCTGTAGCATTTTATATTCTGTTGAAGTTTTCAGATTTGTATGCCAGAATCCAGAATTACCCTCTCAATATAGGTTCAGGACTTAAAAATGGCAAACGATGTGCAACGGTTGCTGTTACCACCTCATGACTTTAGCTGGTGTTGGGATAAGAACATGACTTTGAAATGTAGGTCATGCATAAATAATGTCATTTCTTCATGTAAGTATTATTTGCAGCTACCACAGGGCTTATTTTTCCAACCATAGCAAGTGATCTCTACCCTTAGAATCATGGAATCATTTAGGTTGGAAGAGACCCTTGGGATCATCAAGTCCAACCATCAGCCCTACTCTACAAAGTTCTCCCCTACACCAGATCNGGACAATCACCTCCCTGCTTATGCTGGTCACGCTATTTTTTATGCAAGCCAAGATGCCATTGGCTTTCTTGGCTACCTGGGCACACTGCTGGCTCATGTTCAGCCGCCCGTCGACCAGCACCCCCAGGTCCTTTTCTGCCAGGCAGCTCCAGCCACACTTCCCCAAGCCTGTAGCCATCCATGGGGTTGGTGTGGCCCAAGTGCAGGACCTGGCACTTGGCCTTGTTGAAGGCCATGCCATTAACATTGGCCCATCTATCCAAGTCCCTCTGTAGAGCATCCCTGCCATCAAGCAGATCAACACTCCCACCCAACTTGGTGTCATCTGCAGACTTACTGACAGTGTTTTCTATATCCCTATCGACATCATCAATGAAGATATTAAAAAGGAAAGGCCCCAGTACTGAGCCCTGAGGAACAGGGCTTATTGAAGCGATGGACCGTTACACTAGGGTCAAGACTTCACATGAGATCTCTAAACTGGTCTGTCTTCATTCTGCACTTTAATGTCAATCCCTTTGACTCCTCTTGCTTTTGAAAACCCTTCAGACCGAAGCTGGTATTTCACTAAGTTGATTTGCAAGTGTGACAAAACCTGTCTCTTACCTGAGCCTGTGTAGCTCTCCTGGAAAAGAAAAGCAATCTTTATATGAGTATCCATTTAAGCAAAAAGGTACTTTTTCACCCAGAACACTAATGCCATCATAAACTAGAATGCTACCACCAAAGATGAGCTAGATGGATCTGTCTCTCAACAGTGCAAAGACAGGGCAACACTCAGCTATACTTATATGTGGGAGAAGAATAATGTGGAAAAACCTTTTGATGGAAATCTTCTTTTCAATCAAGGAATGCAAATTTGCCTGACCTGGAAAATCTGCAAAGGCTTTTTTTATAAAAGGTAACTATCTGGCAAAGAGCAAGCTCTTAACCAGTTGTGTAATGCCAGAAAACCCTTCTCCATCGCAGAACGCCCCTGCATTAGAAGACCACAACTCCTCTGGGTCGCTGGTTTGAAAGCACTTGGGCATTCAGACTTCACTCCATGACAAGCAAAAGAGGGCTTTATAGCAGCCACCCAGATGTACCCTGAAGCTTGTCCTCTCCTAACAAAACTGTCACGCATATAGTTTCCACTCAGATCATAGAATCATTTAGGTTGGAAAAGACCCTTGGGATCATCGAGTCCAACCATCAGCCCCACTCTATAAATTCTCCCAGACACCAGACCCCTCAACATGACATCCAATCTACTCTTAAACACAGGCAGGGATGGTGACTCTACCACTTCCCTGGGCTAGATCAGACTAGATGAAATCTCCTAGCACTCAATTCCTTCAGGAGTTGGGGACTCCTCTCTTTTTTGACCAGGCTGTTCTATTCCTAACTGGTTTCTGAAAATATCACCTGTTCATACACCACATACCTTTGCTTTCCTCTGGTTTTGTGAGTCACACTATAGTTCAAGTTTAGACTGCTGTGCTCTGTCTCCAAATAATCTGTGCATCTCTTGAATAGTTGGTCTCGCCTCTCAGGAGATGCCCAAGCCCTATCCTTCCTTAATCTGGAGCCATCTCAAAGGCTTCTGAGAAAGGTCCTCTTGGGTGCGAGAATCCCTCCCTTGGAAGGATTTTGGTTGGACTTGATCTTCAAGGTCTCTTCTAACCTAAATGATCCTATGATTCTATCCTTCCCGTGCCCAGCAAGACACCAGTGGGTGGTCAACAACACCCTGGCAACATCTCTGCGTCCCATTTCTTACTGCCGCTGCCCCTGGCTCTTTAGGAGATGAGGACAATGAGCTCCACAGTGCTCCTCAAGAAGGCATTCCCTTGGTCTGGCCACAGCTATCCACCAAATACACCACTGAAATAGGGCACAAAATTGTCCCAACTGATTTTATCTGCCTAGCATTTTTTAAATTATTTCAAGTCTACCTCCACAACAAAACACGACCTCCATGATTGTTGCTGAAACTCTAAATATTTGTGATAAATCATGCATAAGACAGCATTGTGATTATCACAAAAGAGCTATCATTTTTCCTTGATTCACTCTTATTTGAGCAAGAAGTATGTAAGAAGACCTTCAGGACTTGTAGTTCACCTGTGATTCACTGGAAAAGGAAGCTAGCAATTTCAGACGAGTTCTAAAGCGTTGTAACAGGTTATAGCCAAATTACTTCCATGATAACAGTGAATTGCTTCTCAGCATTGACTGACCCACTTCTGGAGATAATAAATACAACCAGAAATGTTATTCATTGACAAGAAACAGCAAAATTATTTAAGTAGTTAAAATTAGACTTGAGGGAGAGCTTTTAAAATTTTTATTTAAGCTGAAAAACAATTCTGCAGGCATTCAATTAGAATTCAAAATTCTGGTTTAGCAACACATTTTTCCAAAAATTCAGGAATTCACTAAAGGTATATTTTGTCTGCTTTAAATAAGTCTGAGTCAAACCGTAACTCAAATTTCAGATGAGGAAAGCCCATTTCAGATTTATTATTCCTCATGCTCAATTAAATAACTTCTTTCTTTCAGACAATTTGACTTCTTGAAAAGAGGGTTCCACTCAAAGCTAACTTTCCCGAACCTCATTTTTGAATGCTGGATGACCTCTAGGGACACCCACACCTAGTAGATGTGGAACTGGAGCAATAGTAGGGATGGTGACCACAATAAGAAGTTCTCATGCACCACGACACAGAGCCTGCACCATCACAAGTTATGTTAATAAGTAGTTCAGACACCGGTGCTCAGTGATTCTGCTTCTGTTCCAGCTAAAAATGCCAAATAAGTGAAATAAACCACTGAATTGCAATTAAACAGAGCGAGCCACTGATATGACTCCAACGCAAGTCTTGGAACCTGATGTTCTATTTCTAGAAAAGGTTTGGTCCAGGTAAATTAAAAGGAAAGTTTTCCCAAGCCCAAATTCTGGGTAGGAATACAGTTTGGAGGTGCCTGACTGCAAACTTTCTCTAAAAATAGATGGGCAAAATGTCTGAGAGCGCACAGCTTTGCCTCCACCAAATTCCTCATCCTTTGAGTAGAACTAGAAGGAACATTTTTCCACCTCAGCAGAGCCCCAAAGGCTGCAATGGGTGTGAGGACAATTGACTCCTGTTTCAAGCCCAGGCAGGGCATCCCTTGAGCCCTGATGGGTTAAGTGTTTTAGATAGACCAAAGATGACACTGACCCTGCTGGGAGGAACCTCACAGGCAAGATTCCTCTTCCCTTTAAGCTCTAAGTTCTCACACATTTCACATCTCAGCACGTCTCACATTGTGCTGAAAAAGGTACAATAATTGATCTTCAATGAAGTAATAAAGGAAGACATTCAGCCAAGAAATACTCTCTAATGGCCTGGATAGGAGCAGTATGTATCAAAGCATTGCAACAGATAGTCCTTGGGAAGTTTTGCTGCCTCCAGACACATCAGAAAGCAGTTCTGCTGCTGTGAAGCCTGCCTTCCTCCAGGGTCCTCTCCCCTGTTTGCAAAGCTCTATGTTAGCACCCGCTGGCAGACTGCGGAGAGCCAGAGCTCAGGCAGGCCCCGCGCCACTGCCTGATGAAACCCAAGAGAGACATTTGCCTCTGTCTTATCTACCAAGCCTTTCAAAATCTTTCACTGGAATTATTTTTTCCCCCCAGACTAACCTAACCGCAGACACTGAATTAATATTTCAGTAGTGTTAAAGTTTACCTGAAAAGCACTCCCTTGCATTATTCAGCACTCCGCTTTGAGAATTCAAAACTTCACAAAATTAGGAGGCAGTGACCTCAAGAAGACATAATGTGCTGGAAGTCACTCCTGTTCCTGATTGATCCTGACATATAACATGGAGTCAGAAGTCTATGGTGGCTGAGGAGCTGAAGAAAAAAAAATCCTAGTACATCTGAATATTACCAGCTAAAGCTGTGGGGAACAACATAGCTTGCTATTATATTATATTATATTACATTATATTACATTATATTACATTATATTACATTATATTACATTATATTATATATCGTATCATATCATATCATATCATTATATCACTGCCAAAAGAAAAGCTGTTCTGAATTAGTATTTGCCGTCCCCAAAATTCTGGCAGATTGACTTACGACACAAAAGGAAAGAGATAGCACTTGGGAATTCATGATCAATGGGCCAAACTGGAAGATAAGAAGTTCCACCTAAACACGAGTAGGAACTTATTCACTGTGAGGGTGGCAGAGCCCTGGCAGAGGCTGCCCAGAGAGATGGTGGAGTCTCCGTCTCTGGAGACATTCAAACCCCACCTGGACACGTTCCTGTGGGACCTGCTCTGGGTGGACCTGCTTTGGCAGGGGGTTGGACAAGATGATCTCCAGAGGTCCCTTCTGACCCCACAGCATTCTGGGACTGATTCTGTGATCATAAATTCTATGTATACAGAATTCCTCGGTGTGTTTCTCAGAGTTATTGTGTGGCACAGACACGCAATAGGGGACTGGGTATTCCATCCACCTTCCTGCAGCTCAGAAACATTTCCAAAGAGAACAGTTATAAAAGAATCCACATGCTTGAAAACTGCAGCTGAGCAGACTTAGGGAGCCAAGATGATAACTGAATTTAGACAGAGCCCTACACCAGCAGACCTGCTCAAACGCTGAGATTTTACAGCAATTCTTATGTCCCAGCCATAAGAAGAATTGAAGTTACAGCATAGACTCAGGCCAACAGTACTCAGAAGCTGTTTGCTACCTTCTTCTATCTTTCCCGTAAGAGTAAAACCAGAAACAATATCTATATTAAAATGATGACAGGATATATATTAAAGATTTTAAAAAAAAACAACCCGAAACATAAAAGCTTGCAAGCCTGGGGCATGTTTTTCTTTACTTTTGAGAAACAGTTAAGCTAGAGATTTTTTTAAATACATTTTAATTTTCTTCAGCAGGAAAACATCATCTTATATTTTGGAAACACTTCTGTTGCCACAGATATTTAGAAAATTATGCTCTTGCTTTAACAACCAAAACACCACAAATCCACATAATAGGAAGTCAAAACCGAACATGAAGATTTCTTTAATTTTTCCAAAGAATTTTAAGTAAGGAAAGTTGAAAAGCCCCTTAAGTTACTTCCATCTAGGTAGCCTTTACATATTTTGAAATGCCCCAGATTAGTATGTTTTATCATTATTCCCCCTTACAATTTCCAAAAATTGAAGCTGTTCCGTTTCTCTCAATGATCCCCAGGTAGCAGCAGAGCCTTTCTAGCTCGTCTCCAAATCCAGGTCTGAGCAAGAGACTGGTCTCACTCAAAATAATCACCTTCCTGTTCAGGCACCTTTTTGTGCCTCGCTTATGAGATCTACAATGTTGACCCTGGTCAACACAGCAGTGTGTGAAGTTAAGGAAGTCTGATTGCTCTCCAGCTTGGAACCCAGAAAATCAGGAGTAATTGCATCCCAGGGGAAGAGATGTTCAAGTGAAGAACTGGTGTTGCACAGAAGTAGGAAGAGGATGAATATTCCCTCTTCAAAAATAAAATCAACCTCTTTCAGATAAATTTATACCGTGAAGCACTGAAAGGTTAATGAATATTGCTTATAAAATATTTCTTATTTCATTATTTCTACAAATCAAATCTGCAAGTTATCAGGATTGCTAAGGTCCACAAACAGGGTCTCCCTTATTTCCATTTTATCTGTTCCTGTTTGAGTCCAGCTGCTGCTTCCTCTATTCTTGTTCTAGCCCTTTCCCAACACCACAGAATTAAAAGATCAATACATTTTTACTGCTCAGATAAACAAAACCAAACCCAACCTTTTTGAAGATTACAACTGTAACATATTTCACTGTATCAAAATATGTACTATAAATCCAGAAATACTTTTATTTCTGCACCCAAGAACAACAGTGAAGGATCCTCCCACCGAATAGGGCATTTGGGATTCAGTCATTTTTATTCTGTGTTAATCCAGCTGCAACTCTGACAACAAAAAAAGCTGGGAAATGGCTAATAATCCAGAGCTGCTGGAAACAGGAGGAGAAAACCACCTTGATTTCTTAGTTTAAGTAATTTGAACAGACCAAAGTGAAGAGTTTAAGGCACTATCCCCAACACTGCCATGCTAGTCTGTAATATTTTTAGCAGTAGTGTGTGGAAAAAAAAAAGAAGGCAAAACAGTAACTGTCTTCTGCCCCCCTCCATGCCCCCAAACCAACCAACAGGAAAAGGCAAAACCTAAGTAAAAAACAAATCCAGTTTTAACTCAACGCTTAGAAACTGCATTTGGGGAATCATGGCAATATCACGAAACCACATGTACGGTATTCACACCGTGCAGGTTTTAGAAACCAGGAAACTTGGAGGTGATGAGAAGACTCCAAATGCTCTTTGCCCTCTATATATTTGCTAAATGAATTAATTATGCCTTTACAGCTAAAATGAATAATTCAAACAAAAATAAAACAGTACTTCCCTTGAAAATCTTGGTAGAAAACTACGGACATAAACTGTCTGACCTGAACGATTCTATGATCTGATCAAACTCTGAATGATTCCCCTAATTCCTAGAAATGCAGAAACACAGACCCAGTAGGGATTTGAAAAAAAATTGCTTAGTAAATAGAAGGATTAGAATTGCTTTAGAAAGAGTATTTTTAAATAAATGATTAATAAAAAGAAATCAATCAAATACTGCAAAGACAGGATTAAAGAAGTCATTCAGTTTGGTAGGTATTTATTTTTGTAGATATTTATTTCTGGGTTGGTTTTTTTTAGGAAACCAAAACTGAGCAACCCTGTAGCTGCCCTTCTTTCCCTTTCTGACATCTGCTGAAAGGTGTTCTGGATTTCATTCTGCCATCTGTGAGACTGGAAAGGGAATGCCGTGTTTGATCACAAGCATCAAGAGGTAAGCCAAGTAGAAGATACAGAAGCGCCCGTGGTCTATTGCCCGCTGTGATTGAGCTGGGGAAATGTGAGAGCAGGACCCTGGTTTGATACACACAACAAAAACATACACACACGCACAGAGCACACAGTCAAACAACAAAGGCAGTTTGGGTCTAGGCAATTTTTCCTATTTTTTTTGTTTCTTTTAGTTTTATTTGTTTGTTTTTTAAAGCCTTTTCAATGGTAAAAAAAACCCAACCATCAAGTGCACAGAAAAAGATTTAAGAAAATGAAAACCTGCTTCCTTATTCAAATTGAAGTGAAATAAATGTAAAGACTTCAAAACTCGCCTGGACGCGTTCTTGTGTGCCCTGCTCTAGCTGTTCCTGCTCTGGCAGGGGGATTGGACTGGAGGAGCTTTCAAGGTCCCTTCCAATCCCCAATATTCTGTGATTCTGTGACTCCACTGCATTTTGTTTTCATAGGAACAAAAATAGTTAGAGTTACAGGAAACAGATAATTACAGGCACAAAATACGTTCCTTCTTGCCTATTTTAGTTCTACTACAGTGTAGCTACAGATTATGAAAATGAATGAAAGGAGATCAGAGACAACAATTCAAAGGCAGAATAAGGAGAATTAACTCGTGAGCAGATCAGTCACATCTCCAAGTTCACTTGGTTCCTCTTCCATTTGCCTTCCATAGTAACACCTTCCTTTCTCAGTTCATTTCTCAGTTCCCCCGGCCTCGACTGCATGCCTCCTACTGGAAATACAGGTGGTCGCCTTCACTCACCATCAACTGTCTCTGGTGCACAGATCGGCAAAATGAAGCCATAAAAACCCCATTCCTATTCTTCCCTTCCCCTTATCTGAACCAATCTCCTTGAAAAAGAAACTTCTCCACAGTCTTGCCCTCCAGCATCTGCCTTCAAACACAGGTATGTACTAAGAGTGTGCCCATCTCAGGACTCCATGATGGGGGTTCTAGATCTCTTGCAGAACTTAATCTATGGTTAATTATTTGCACTTAGTTATTAATTATGCCTCAGATGTCTGAAGGCTTTGTGAGCCCATCTCTTTATGAAAAGATCCAAACAAATTTTTTAAGCTATTCAGACTATTCTTGGTCCCACTAGACTGTAAAGTGGAATTTCTTTAGTAAGTGCAAGCCTAATTATAGGGAATGTAGAAGAAAATTACTTAATTAACACATTTGACAAGCCCTTAAAAATCGCACGAAACAGCTTTTACAGTGAAAAATAAAAATGTCAAACTCTGAAGGATCACTAGATACTGAACGATAGGCTTTGTTCGTGTATTGAAAGCTGTAAGCTGAATCTGAGCAATTTAGGGATAGAAGATACTATGCCAGAGGATGAAGAAAGAAATATTATTGAGGGAGATTGTTAAAAGAAAGGTATTTTCACACGGGATCGACCCAGTGAGTTGAAATGTCAGCGACTGCAAAGGCGGTTCATGACTGTCTTCTCCCCTATTCAGCAGCATTAGATTTGAAGAAATTGAGTGCAAAGTGTTGAAAGGAAGCCTTATAAAGCCATGTCTTGCAGAGGTGTACGAGGAGGAAAGCTGGAAAACCATTTCAGGACTAACTGATAAGTAAATAAACAAACTGATCACCTAAATTAGGGGTGAGCGAGTACAGGTGAGGACTTCAGACATGATAAAAGACCACTGAAGTTCTGCTGTCCATGCAGCAGACCGGCAGGGTCGCCAGCGCGATGCTCCATTCCCCATTGCATCTGTAAAGCTGAAGGGGTGGACACGGCAAAGAAATAAGACTCAAATAGACTCCCAGAAGTAAGACTTAAAGAGACAACTGTCACACCAACGAGTAGCTGTGGCTGCTGATGAGGAATGCAGGTGTAAACAGATGAGGAGTAGATTTTTTTCTCTATTTTGCAGTCCATCCGAAACTACTACCTTTAAGCCTCTGTTAAAAACAGTAGAAGTGATCCGCGTACAAATATTCCTAAAGCTACATGTCCTACAAAAGCTAAGAAGTGCTCCAGAACTGGGACTCTCTTGGTCCTTTCGGTGTCATTTATTCAGGCTAAAATGGAGGAAGATGCAATTTCTCAACTATATGAACAACTTGCCTCCACTGTTACAAACCTGTCCTGGTTTGAGGTGAAATGAACCAATTTTCTGTTTTACAATTCTACCTTTTTTTGCTGGGCCTCTTCTAACTGACCAAACTCTGGAATGAACAGCAGATTGCTCAGAAACTGTTCCCTCTCAGGGTGCTCAGCCCTGATCACCCCAAGGGATGGTGCAGAGAGGCCCTGGCTTAGACTCATTGCTGGAACAGCCAAGGGCAGGGAATGGCGGGATTTGCCCCCTTGGAGGGTGGGAAGCGGAAAAGCCTCCAGGGGTCACCCCTGTGGGGAGGAGAGGACAGGACAGGGGACCCCAAACCGACCCATGGGGGCATTCTATCCCCTCCCAAAGCTGAGGGATCAAAGGGTCAAATCTCTTCCTTTAATGGCTCATGCCTGAAGAGGACCCTGTCTGTTCCTCTGCATGTGATCCCAATCCGAGCGTTTCTGACTGCAAAGCTGGAATCCAGCTCCTGTCGGTCACCCAGTCCAGTCTGGGACTTTTCCTGATGCTGCTGGTGACGTGATCATCATTCTGGGGCTTGATACAGTTCTGTATATATTGTAGCTATCTCACTATTTTCTTTTTCTTTTTAGTATTAATAATTCATTAAAGTAGTTTAGTTAATTATAAACTCCTAAATCTCTTTATCCTCTTCCTCTCCTTCTTTTCTGGGGGGTGGGGAGGAGGTAGGGACACCTGTCAGTCTGGTTTTGGCAAGTTTGGCTGAAACCACAACAAACCCATTACTTACTTTTGTTTGTACCCACGAGAAACTCTGAAAATCAGATGTCTCCAAAAGTCAGATCTAATATTACTCTCTTTGTAAAAGAACATATAGGAAATCCTACGGTCACTGCAGGCGAGAGCCTCGAATGGTCCGTGCGTGAGTTCACAGGGAGGAGCTTTGTACCCTTACCAGTAGCACGCTTTCTCACGTGGAAAGGTCTCCCAGGGGTTTGCGTGTCGAAGGGAAGGCTGATGAGATCCAACAGCACAAGTTTGGTCAGGTCAACTTGTAACAGCGGTAGCACCGGGACCCTCTAGTATTGCAGCTGCAGCTCAAAAGTGGGAATGCTGGCACAACAAATCAGGAGCGAGAGGCTTGCACATCACTTTGTGATTGCTGTATGCTCCAGGTGCCCAGCAGACACCAGTCCTCCCAGTAGAGTAATATGGCTTGTGCTGAGTTGTGATTTATTACTTTTAACTCCCAACTTTGAAAACAGCCCTTCACAACTGGTTTTGCTTTGTTACTTTAGGTATCAGCAACAGGGCTAAAAAGCTTCTCCCCACTTGCAGAGCTCAAAAAACCCCAGGGGATCTCTGCCCGAGGCTGGACTTGCTCTAAAACTCTCGGGCAAGAAGTTTTTATAGATTTGCAGGAGTTTTAAATCCAAAATAATTCATTCTTTTCTTCAAATGCTGCGGTCACCATCCATTTAACTGAAAGTAGCGTATGCAACTCTTTCTGCTCTCGGCAGTGGTACAGCCAGTAATTGTATTTAACAGAGACAGGAGCGCGCAGAGGAATGCTTACACAGTGAGGAATATATCAACTGACTGAATGACTGAATTGCTTATTTTCAAGAGAATAAATATTTTATGTTTTCACCCAAGCAGCAGTCAGCAGAAGTTGTTTTCTCTTGAAGCCTGGGCGACTTCCCTGAGCTCCTGCCACATTCCAGCAAAGTTGAATGTGACAGGAGACATGGATTACTTTTGTAAATGAAGAGTGCCAAGCTACCAGCGAGCTCTCCCGAGCACAGTGTTTCTTACAGATGATCCAATAAAAGCAAAATAAGCTGAGGGGAGCAGCTGTTCAAACTGACAGAAAAATGCCATACACCATTCCTACTGGTAGGTGAATATTTTACGGCCATCGTAGGAAGCATTTCTGCTGGTGGCTTCTTTTCTCCCCAGGAAGTGCAGCTCTTCAATCCACCCAAAACAGCCTAATTCTGCCTCGCTGGAGACACGTTTTCCTCCTCATCATTCAGAAGGCAGCTCTGCCCCCACGAGACAGCCCAAAGAGCATCCTGTGGGACAACGAAGTGTGAAACTCCCCCCACCATGGGAGATCCTGCAGGGAGACAGAACTATTCAGAGGCCTCCTGTGCTCTGTACCTGATGCTTTGGGGTCCCTTAGTAAGACAACAGACTTCTAGACTGCGCTCAACAACTCACAGCCTGCTTAAAAGAGATTTTCCTCCTTATTCATAGATTCATAGAATGGTCCAGACTGGAAGGGACCTCTAGGGTCATCTATTCCCACCTCCCCGCAGTCAGCAGGGACACCCCCAACTAGACCAGGTTGCCCAGGGCCTTCTCAAGCCTCCCCTTGAATATCTCCAGGGAAGGGTTCTCCACCACCTCCCTAGGCAACCTGTTCCAGTGGTCCACCACCCTTCAGAGTAAAGAACCTATTCCTAATATCCAATCTACATCTGCTCTTCTCCAGCTTGAAGCCATTGCTCTTCGTCCTGTCTCTGCAGGCCTTTGTAAAGAGACCCTCCCCAGCCTTCCTGGAGCCCCTTCAGGTATTCCAAACTTCTGTGGTTGTTCAAAAAAGCAAAAATGACCCACATGCAGATTTGTACAAGAGACTGGCCCAAAGGTGTCCTATAGGTGTTGATGAAATGCTCGTCTGCGCTGACAGAGTCATTTTTAGATGGAACATTTCTTCAGTATCTCTAACCTGGTATAGTTTGCTTCAACTCCAGATGGTGAAGTTGTAAAGACAATGAAAATGATACCCCATCACGGTACTCTTTTCCCCAATAAATGCAAAGAGAACTATACTCAAAGTACTTTTGCTGCCTAAGTTACATGAAGAATTATGCAACGTACAATACTCAAACTCTTCTTGTTAATCACATTAATGGCTGTGTAGGACACAGGTAGGAGGGGATGTTGGAAATAGTATGTTGTTTTCAACTTACATAACAAATTCCAGAAAAGAGTGCCTACGGAAAGTACACTTATACAATGTGTATAGTGTGTATAGTGTTTTAAGATACATATCCCTGAACTGCTAATGCAACAGATTTTCATGAGTGAAAAAGGTGGTATTGTCTGAAGGAAAAGGTATAGGACTAGGTACCAAGAGCACAAATTCTAAGCCTACCTTTCTCTTACTTTTTCTAGGGTCCAGTCTTCTGGCTTTGCCTGTATTAATAAATTAAGCAGTGTTAAAAAAAATCTTCCGGGGCTTTGGAACTTGATCTTTACGTAATGTTAAGTTAGACAAAGGTCCCAACAGCCCCATGGACACTACAGGGCTGGGGAAGAGTGGCTGGAGCGGCCTGGCAGAAAAGGACCTGGGGGTGCGGACCATAAGCCAGCAGTGTGCCCAGGTGGCCAAGAAGGCCACCAGCATCCTGGCCTGGATCAGGAACAGTGTGGGGAGTAGGACTTGGGAGGGTATCGTCCTCCTGTACTGAGCACTAGTGAGGCCCCACCTCTAGTGGGACCCCACCTCTAGCTGGGTCCAATTTGGGGCGCCCTCCCATAAGAAAAGACATTGAGGGGCTGGAGTGGGTCCAGAGAAGGGCAACGGAGCTTGTGAGGGGTCTGGAGAATAAGCCTTCTGAGAAGAGGCTGAGGAAGCTGGGGGTGTTCAGCCTGGAGGAGGCTGAGGGGAGACCTTCTGGCTCTCTCCAACTCCCTGAAAGGAGGGTGTAGCCAGGGGGGATCTCAAGTCACAGGTGATGGGAAAATAGGAAGGTTGGGACAGGGGAGGAAGATATGACCAAGATATTCAGATTGGATATCAGGAAAATTTTTTTCCATGGAAAGGGTTCTTAAGCCTTGGAATGGGCTGCCCAGTTGAGGCACCATCCCTAGAGGTATTCAAAATCTGGGTTGACATAGTCCTTAGAGACATGGTTTAGTGATGGTTTTTATAAGCATTAGGTTGATGGTTGGACTAGATGATTTGAAAGGTCCCTTCCAACCTCAACTATTCCATGATCGTTATAATTGTTGCTGGCATGGCTTTGGATGAAGGCAGCTAGCCATCTTTCAAACAATGGCCATGCTTTGGACCCAGGATGTGTCAGAGACCATTCCCAACAGGTAGCATGGTGCATGTCAGCAGGCAGGAGAGTACAGTGGTGTTGGGCAACTGGGCATTGTCAGGCAACCGAGTGTTGGATGCCAACNCTCCCTGAAAGGGGAGGGATCTCAAGTCTCAGGTGATGGGAAAATAGGAAGGTTGGGACAGGGGAGGAAGATATGACCAAGATATTCAGATTGGATATCAGGAAAATTTTTTTCCATGGAAAGGGTTCTTAAGCCTTGGAATGGGCTGCCCAGTTGAGGCACCATCCCTAGAGGTATTCAAAATCTGGGTTGACATAGTCCTTAGAGACATGGTTTAGTGATGGTTTTTATAAGCATTAGGTTGATGGTTGGACTAGATGATTTGAAAGGTCCCTTCCAACCTCAACTATTCCATGATCGTTATAATTGTTGCTGGCATGGCTTTGGATGAAGGCAGCTAGCCATCTTTCAAACAATGGCCATGCTTTGGACCCAGGATGTGTCAGAGACCATTCCCAACAGGTAGCATGGTGCATGTCAGCAGGCAGGAGAGTACAGTGGTGTTGGTCAACTGGGCATTGTCAGGCAACCGAGTGTTGGATGCCAGCTGGCCTCAATGCTCAGAGAACAGTCCCAGAAACATTCCCTTTGGCTATACTCAGCATGGTCTCTGCATTCTGTTTCTCTGTTTGTGAAATAGAGATGCTGAAGCTGTGTGGCTGACAGGGGAGCTCATGTTTGCATAGCCTCTGGAAGTGGAAGGAGCTCTGAAAGTGGTAAGACTGCACCAGACAAACAGAAAGAATAAAGAGAAAGAACCGAGGAGATTGAAGAACTGCCCCTTGTATCTAAACCAAAGGTGTTCTAGGACATATGGCATTTTCACATAGATAGCTCAACAGAACTTCAAACAGAAGATAAATTGAGGAAGAATGATTTACCTCACGTGAAAATGAAGTCATTCTTTGAAATTTTTCTTTTTCCTGGCTGCGTGATCTTGCATCTTATAACATTTTACATTATTCCACACACGCTGTACCATCTCGCAAGTTAAAGAGACTGTAGTTCCAAAATGGCAAAAGTCAGGCTTGTGAGACTGTGCAATGAGCTTGATGAATAGGATGGATGAAACATTCCTTTGATATCCCCTGTGCTTTAATCCATTTTGTCTCCCTTCTTGCTTAAAAGATTACCAAAAGAACCAGAGTATAAAATTGAAGGAATACTTTAGTTAACCTTCCTGTCGTACAAGATACACATCGATAGAAAGTAAGAATGAAGTTACAGGAGAACACTGCGAGGATTCTAATAACATCACAAAAGCAATGACACAAGCACTTGGGTATGATGGTTATGGGTCTCATCAGAGCAGCTTGAACTTAACGTAGGAGAACTGAACGATGCTAAAACAGCAGAGCGCGCACAGGACTATCGCTTGCTGACATCCAATCACAAGATATGTTTTTAAAAGAGTCCCTATTAAAAATAACTGTACTGGACAATGGAATCAACTTTATCAATTTTGCGTTACAAAACAGTCTGGTGGGCAGAGGAGAGGCTGCGCTACAAAACCCAACCCAGGTGTAATAACAACACACACTGACATCGGTGCACTAGCTCTTTTTTTGCTACAGACCCGATCTTTTGGTTTTACCTCTACACCTGAGTGACATTCCTCTCCTTGCATGAATGGTATGCAGAGATTTATCAGCACCTCAAGGAAAGCTTTTTATTTTCCTGCACCAGGATTTTGAGACTTCGTTACCACAGCAAGCCAATTTCAGCCCTTGTCTTACCTGTTGCTCATCTTCAGGCTTCATACCGACTAAGAACCCACCTCCCTCATGGAGGAAGCTGCAACAGAATCCCTTGGGGCTTTATTTTACTGTGGAACAGCCGAGTTATGGCAAGGGTCTGCTCTGTAATGCCACCATGAAATGCACGCTGCAAGTCAACCACAATTCTTAGTGCTCAAGGTTCAGTTGTAGTCTTTAACAAAATAAATACCAATCACATCAACACTTCCCCAAGTGAGGGGAAGAAGAAAAAAAAAAAAGATATGGAAAAAGCTAATTCAAAAGGAAAAACAGATGATGCATTTAATGTTTCAAGGCAGGAGGTTAGTAATATCCCATAAGGTCATGGCACTGTCAAGACTTGTGTTTCACTTTCACCAGGACAGGCATTGCTATGAGTTTTATACTAGGCAAATATTTCAGCAAAAGATATTAGGACAAGGGTCAAAGGGTGCAAGCTGGAACAGAGGAGGTTCCACTTCAATATGAGGAAAAACTTCTTTACGGTAAGGGTGAGGGAACACTGGAAGGGGCTGCCCAGGGAGGTTGTGGAGTCTCCTTCTCTAGAGATACTCAAAACCTGCCTGGACGCGTTCCTGTGTGACCTGATAAATAATAAATACCTAAATCTGTTAAAATACTCTTTAAGTTCTTCTTCATAGGTTGGACATTAGGAAAGAATTTTTCCCAGCAAGAGTGGTCAGACCTTGGAATGGACTGCCCAGTGAGGTGGTGAAGTCCCCATCCCTGACTGTGTTTCAGAGTGAATGAGACGTGGTGTTGAGGGATCTGGTGTAGGGGAGAACTTTGTAGAGTGGGGCTGATGGTTGGACTCGATGATCCCAAGGGTCTTCTCCAACCTAAATGATTCTATGATTCATGATATTAAAATATTTTCCATTGAAATTGCAGTGTTGCCTCTTTCAATAAAAGCATTATTATTTGAAGCCTTTCCATTGTTTTGGGGTTTTTTTAAGTACTCATTTGAGATTTATACATTTTTCCTAAAGGCAAATAAGTGAGGGTGGGTAGATGTGAAATAATTATTGCTTACTAATAGAACTTGCATCAAATATGGTTTTATACCAGTGTAATGGCACTAAATCACTCTCTATATTAACAGGTTGGAATAAAGTGGAGTGCCCATGGGCATGTTCCTCTATTCAGTTGTCACATCAAGTGACAAAGGAATGTATGTGCTCATGTAATACTTCAGAAGATTCTTTTTCTTTTTCTTCTTTTTTTTTAAAGCAGAATTAAGACTGGAGTCATTGAAGCAGTACAAGATGGGAGAAAATTGAATTTTGTGCACTGGAATAATGCATGTGGTTTTCTGTGTGACAGTCAAAGCTATAAAGTGAAAAGCAGGAAGCATAAAATCTTGATGAGACTAAAATAAAAACAAAAGAAGCGATAAGCCTTTGTAATTTAGATTTTCCATACAAGAGAGGAAAAAAATACAGAAAAGAGCATCTGCTCAAGTCTCAAGAGACGGGGATATAAGCATAAGCAATCCTAGACAAAAATTTGGAATAAGAGAGGCAAGATTTGACCCATGGCCATTGTAATGCCTTTTGGAGACTGCAGGGTAGCCTTACTGTTTTCTTACAGAGAATGTTCCAGTTCCTGCAGAAAATTAATCACATCATCTACGTATTTTATTTCCAAAGGCAAAGCCAGCTGCCACGAAGTACAAGGTGTCCCATATAAATCAGACCCCATCTTTTCTCATATGTTTTTTAATCATTTTATAGGAACTAAAAGTCATTGAGTTAATAACAAAATATATATATCTATGAATCTCCCAAATTTCCTATATTTCTATTTAGCATGTTTAAGAAGTAAGCAACAGGCAGAAAAAATTCACCTCTGGAATTCACGCTACTCTGGAGAAATGCTCCAAATGTATAGATCCACGTTGGAAATAACGGAGCTGAGAAATACAGCACAGAGTCTGGGAGCCCGAGTGCAGCATTTAACAAATGTAACAGGATTTTCAAATTTGACAACTATTGCCTATTCTCTGCATTTCAGGACTCTACAGGAGGGCCCAGGTTCTACAGGATTTTGTTCAACTGCAGGCTCTCATGAAGTAAGATTTCAGGACACTGAATACCTACCAGGAGCTAGGGAGAGTTCAGCCAACACTTAACACATAATATCTTAATCAAAAATATCATTTTGGAACCCCCATGTTGCCAAATAACTGCTCTCACGTTGCAGGATCGCAGCATTTTCACCCCTGTACATTTCTATGTTTTAATTTACTTCTCCT
Source organism: Jacana jacana (assembly GCA_013400555.1). Taxonomy (NCBI): domain Eukaryota; kingdom Metazoa; phylum Chordata; class Aves; order Charadriiformes; family Jacanidae; genus Jacana; species Jacana jacana. The sequence goes on from VZTM01037557.1 coordinate 60,171, forward strand.
TCAAGGCCAACCGAAACAAAAGAATCTACAAGCTTAAGCTGAAAGCAATAAAGTCAAAGATCTTTTAGAAACAAGTATTTTCTTGTTACCTTTGTTTTTTCCACAAAACTTCTTGTTCCCTCAGACGAAAAAAACAATCTATTTTGCAGCAGACTGCTTTTGAGAGTACAATTCTTAAAGATCAACTGTACCAATGCAGTAATTAACTCCTTGGCAAGAAGAATAAAGAGCAATCTATTCATCCCTCATCAAGCAGAAACTTTTTCATTCCCTTTATTCGCTACATTGTTCAGTTAAAGAAGCCGAAATTTCAGCTTGTTAAAAAAATACAGGAAATGGAGAGAAGACATGAGCATATTGTACCCAAAAGCTTGTCTCTTTTCTCAAGCCATATTCCTTCGTTTGACAAAGGGGATTTAATTTAGAGGCTTTTTCTTGGATTCCAAATAGACATTCCAAGCAGCCGTGATCCCACCCCCACCCACAACCAAGCACACATCATACATCAAAGGATTTCTTGTGACTTACAGAATTCCTTTGAAAGCTACATGTTACTGCAGAAATCAGACAATGGATACTTTATAAGAACACAATTACTTCCTAATTATCTTTTAACCGATAAGGATTAATTAAAACCTGAAGATAAGAGTTCCCTCTCCAGCAACAGCTATTCTTTAACCCAAATATTTATAGTCGATTCTATGCGCCTTCATTCTGAGGGACTTGGGATGGAAACATGAATTCCCAGGAAATGCTAATTTTCTCTACAGTTGGTACGTTACAGGGACTTCAAAATGTATAATGAATCAGGTTTTATGGACTATTTCAGCTTTTTCATTACTGGTCTTTTGATAGTTGAGAAGGAACCATCTTTTTGCTATGAAGGTCTAGCTGGAAGAGACACCCAGCTACAACGAGGACTGGAGGCTGACTTGTGTTCCACATGAGCAATCGCTACTGAGACCCACTGAAAAGCCCAGGATGGACTTTTAGCTTTCAGTCATGGCCACTACTGTCACATCCCATGTTTCACTGCCTTCCCTGGACACAGATGTGAATTAGAAAAGGTGAACTATTTGTACTTATGTCCAGTAATGAGAATTTCCAAGACAGTCTTCAAAAGTTTGAAATAAATACACGAACCTTCAACTCTTGGTTAGTACTGAGCTGTTTTAAAGGTATCATAGAATTATTCTGCGTGAATCATCAGTGACTAGCATTCACTTCCTTCCATCACAGTAGTTCAACTCCAATAATCACAGGATATGGGATTGGAAGGGACCATGTAATCCAAGCCCCTGTCAAAGCAGGTCCACCCACAGCAGGTCCCACAGGAACATATCCAGGCGGGTTTGGAATGTCTCTAGAGACAGAGACTCCACCACCTCTCTGGGCAGCCTCTGCCAGGGCTCTGTCACTCTCACAGGAAAAAAGTTCCTCCTCATGTTTAGATGGAACTTCTTATGTTCAAGGTTATGCCCATTTCTTCTTTGTCCTCTCACTGGGCACCACTGAAAAAAAGACTGGCCCCATCCTCTTGACACCCACCCATTAAGTATTTATTAGCATTGATTATAATAATGTAATAGAAACCTGATTTTGGCCGGATGTCAAGACTCAAAGCCATATGCCTCAGATAGGAGCACAGAAGAAAAATCTCCATATGGCCAAAACACTTCCAGACATCTTGCTGTCAAGACAGGTAAGCCAAGATGTAGTTGGGTTTGAGTCAACACATCTATAAGCAACACCACGGACTGCCTGCAGCTGAGCAGCGGATTCAAAACACAGCCAAACTCTCCCTGATGGCTACGAATGAGATCAGTATCTGGGAACAGGACGCAGAAAATAATAAATGAATTAAAATAGCTAACTCTTCTGTACAGACCCTCCTAAAGAATGGGCATTTTTGGATTATTTTCCTCTTTTTTTTTTTTCCTTTTCAAAAGTAACTTTTCCTTGTGAAGAAAACTCTCCAGTGGTCCACAGAGCTGGTTTGGTTCACCATAGGTGGAAGCAGAACTTGGAAAAAGACAAACATTCAAGTACCAAGTTACTGCCAAGGACAAAGCCCTGCTCCCTACCTTTTTGGGTGTCTCTTTTTAGAAGACTTTAGCCTGAGCAACAGGAAGCTCTGCAGCTTCTTTAAGTTAAATCATCTTCTGGTCTTAATGGAAGACCAATTATATTTATAAGGGATCTTGTTTATCCTGACATCTCACAAGAAGTGAAAATGAGGGGAAATAGCAGCAGGAGAAAAAATAATTTAGTTCCAGGGAAACACACAAAAAAACCTGGGGAGAAAAGGGAAGCTACTAAATTACCAAACAGAAATGTAAAGTCATAAAGCATTTAGGAGTACCTTTAAAGTGAGGCTAACCTGGTACAGGCCAGATCTTTGGACAAGTTGTAGCACTGCCTAAACACAACCCAAAATTTTCACTTCCCATTGCACTGAAATGTAATAATGGCTCAGGCTCATTACTCCCCAAAGCAGCCAGCAGCTATTTGCACTGAGGACTTGATTCAGTTCTTGAAATGTCATTTAGAAACCCCTTAGTACAGGCTGCTGTTTAATACTTAGAAACAAACAAAAAAACATCCGTTTATAAAACACCACTTCACTTGGATAGCTTCAGGAGTCCCTAGGCTTTACAGCTTCCACTGGGGATCTCTACCTTCAAAGAAGACAGAAACATTCAAGCACCAGGTTATTGGCTTCAGGAGTCACTCTCTTTTACAATTCCCACTCTTTCAGCAAACCCATGAAGCCCTTGTGCTTTCAAATGGCGCTCTGATGGAGCTGTAAGGTTTTATTTCTGTGTTGTCCAAAACGATGAAGAATCGAGTCTGCCTGCTTGCCTGGGTAAATCTCTGTTCTGAAAGTATCCAGGACATCTGGAAAAGGGCCAATTTTATTTTAGAGGGTTTAGAGCAGGTAGAAGAGTTAAAACATGAGAGCCCCGAAATTTGGCTGTGTAAGGTCCGTGACGCTTGTGCTCCATTACCACGAGAAAGAGTGGAAACCTTCTTCCAAAGCACATCCACGTCATGCAGCCCACTGAATGTGGATTCAGTGTTCTCTGCACTTGTAAAAAAATCTCAGTTTTACTGAAAATATTTTCAGTATTCTATTCTCAGATATTTCTGATAGAACAAAGAATAACCTGCTTTAAAATAACCCGGATATTTTCAGGCTTGTTCTGAAGACAATGCATCACACCTGGACAGATAGCCTCTGGAGGGGAATTAGAAAGCACACAAAGTTACTGGGAAAGAGAAGGCAAATGTTTTTACGATTATAGGTTCCTACTAAAGACCTTTAATTTATTTTTCTTTTTTATTCTATGCTACGCTCAAACTTATCTGCAGCAGAGAAAATTCTGCTTTAAGAAAAGGCTCTGCATATTGTTTTCTTTTTCAAAGCCCTATCCAGGGCTGACTAGTGACGGCAAATCTAGTATTTAATAAACACGCAAGACCTTGCAGAAGTTTAAACGACAGCCATTTGCACTCCATGTTATCCTTCCGCCCACTGCAATACTTAGCATTCAGTGGGAGGAAACAATAGGACTGGAATAGCTCACACTAATATTAGACCAAAGGTAGTATGAACAGTTCTATCTCTTGCATTGAAAAGTCTCCAGCATTTTTTATTTTGCTCAAGTAAACTGTGAAGAAATACCAAAAAATGCCTTCCTTTATGTGTATTTCCTAATTGCTAACATTTACCTATCCAAAAATGTTTAGAACATTTACAAAAATGAAACAGACACACCAAGAGCAACAAGCAGATGAAAATGAAGACATACATTAAAAAAAAACCACACAACACCACCAAAACCAAACAAAAACAAAAAAATGAAGAAGTTCTAGAGTCAAAATCCAATCTAGAGTCAATCCAATCTAGAGTCAAAATCCAATCCAATTCTAGAGTCAAAATCCAATCCAATTCTTTCATTATGTACCGCTACCAACGAGGCCAACAGCTGGAGATTCACAGAATCATTCAGGTTGTAAGAAACCCTGGGGATCGAGTCCAACCATCAGCCCCACTCCACAAAGTTCTCCCAGACACCAGAACCCTCAACACCACATCTCAACCACTCTGAAACACACCCAGGGATGGGGACTCCACCACCTCACTGGGCAGTCCATTCCAAGGTCTGACCACTCTTGCTGGGAAAAATCCTTTCCTAACATTCAGCATAAACCTACCCTGCTGCAGCTTGAAGCCATTCCCTCTCGTTCTATCGCTAATGACCCATGAGAAGAGACCAGCACCAACCTCCCTACAATGTCCCTCCAAGTACTTTTAGAGAGTGATGAGGTCTCACCTCAGCCCCCTCTTCCTCAAACTAAACAGTCCCAGCTCTTTCCATTGCTCTCCCTAAGATTGATTCTCCAGGCCCTTCCCCAGCTCCGTTGCCCTCCTCTGTGCTCGCTCCAGCCCCTCCAGATGTCCTTTGTGTTGAGGCGCCAGCATTCCTTTGTATCGAGATCTCATCCTGGGCCTAATGCAGCTGTTGAAAGGCTTCTTCTGCTTAATGCTTAGTGGAAAAATGATCTGATTATGATGAGTCAATTCACAGGATGCCTTTTAGTCACTGTATGTTTTACAGATCCTACTTTCTCATTAGATCATTGAAGCCCTCATATTCTTAAAAGCTTTTCTACTTCAGCTGCAGATTGTCTTCCTGTGTAAGCAACATGAGGAAGAAACCGATGAAAACTCCTAGGAGTTTCTTGAAATATCCAAGATGTAGAATCTAAAGCATCTCTTGCAAAAAAGCAAAAGGAAGAGTTATACAAATTGCACCTGGTAGCTCAAATTATTGAATCTCCTATGGGCACAGATAAAATTAAGGCTTTTTTGGGGTCTGGGGCCAGTTTTGTCTTGGTGGTTTTGTGAAGGAAGTCAGCAAATCACTCAACTTCTGAGGGCCTTAGATGGCCAGTTCAGCTTGCCAGTTATGCAAGCTATGAGTAGTTATCTCCCAGGACTGTGGGTCTAACACAGAAATGGGAAACTCCTACTTTGGACTTACATACACATTTTCACAGAATCACAGAATATCAGGGATTGGAAGGGACCTTGAAAGATCTTCTAGTCCAATCCCCCTGCCAGAGCAGGAACACCTAGAGCAGGGCACACAGGAACGTGTCCTGGCGGGTTTGGAATGTCTCCAGAGAAGGAGACTCCACAACCTCCCTGGGCAGCCCCTGCCAGTGTTCCCTCACCCTCACTGTGAAGAAGTTTTTCCTCATATTTAAGTGGAACCTCCTCTGTTCCAGCTTGCACCCATTGCCCCTCGTCCTATCATTGGATGTCACTGAGAAGAGCCTGGCTCCATCCTCCTGACACTCACCCTTTCCATATTTATAAACATTAATAAGGTCACCCCTCAGTCTCCTCTTCTCCAAGCTCAAGAGACCCAACTCCCTCAGCCTTTCCTCCTATGGGAGATGCTCCACTCCCTTCATCATCTTGGTAGCCCTGCCCTGGACTCTCTCCAGCAGTTCTCTGTCCTTCTTGACCTGAGAGGCCCAGAACTGGACACCATATTCCAGATGGGGTCTCACCAGGCAGAGTAGAGGGGGAGGGGAATCTCTCTCCACCTACTAACCACCCCCCTCCTAATACATCCCAGGATGCCATTGGCCTTCTTGGCTACAAGGGCACAGTGCTGGCTCATGGTCATCCAGCTGAGACTGAGCTACGTTTGTGCAGGGTTGTTATTTACACAGTGTGATCCTTCATTGGATGGGATGGATGTTGCCAAATGCTTGTGAAAGTACATCAAAGTTCAGGAATCTGTTCATTCCCTGAGATACCATTTGTAGAAGGCTTGATTTCTGGAGGGCGGTCAAAAAGAAGCAGGAATAATAGAGATGGGTTTCTTAGGCAGTTGAACTACTTCCACTATTCATCTTCATTCCACCCAAGCCAACAGCTATAGGCACGATCAGCATGGGGTAGATGCACAGAAGCAGCTGGAAAGTCTACCAGAATAGGCTGAGCCTGGATACACACTATAAACTGAAAGAACTTAGTGTCACTTGAGAGACAGATCTGAGCCTGAATGTGGTTCCTCTTTTTAAACTTCCTCTTCCCTTTTGTTATTCTTCATCCAATTAATATAGTTTTGGTTTAGTTTTCACAGACTTGATACAGTTCGATAACTGTCCCTCAACCCCAAATCCTCTAGTCTTCATGAGAACAGTAGATGGGCTACCAAGAGGAAGGAATACAGGGGAAATCAAGGTTTTGGAATCCTTGTTCAAGAGTATTTAAAGAAGGTGTGAGACAGAGGAAGAGAATAATTAATTAGACTTAATTAAATATATATTTTTAATGGGTTGTTCTATTTTAGGGAGATCTATTAAAACCTTAGGATGCTTTATCTAACCTCCATCACCTCTTCTATTGAGTACACAATCTATTTCTTTTCTGCCACTGGAACTGGCATCTTCACAGATAAAAAGAAACAAAGATAATAGTACGCCTTTTTCTTTTTTCATATTTATGAAGACATCGTAAAAGGATTATATGTAATTTGGACTTTGAGGCTCGTGATAACAGACTGCATTGCAAAAAAAGCTTCTTTTGATGAATATGAATGAATTGACTGGATTTCCCAGCCAAACAAAAAAACATCATTGTGCTATGCAAAATTACTTTCGATTGTTTGTCTCTGAACCGTAAGCTCAAGTCAGTATCAACACTTCAAATTGGCTCTCTATTATTAAAAGTAAAAATCATTTCCATTTCAGTCGAAGTAGCCTTCCCGGCAGCATTCTTCTTTGCTTGCTTTCATATTGCTCATCCATGCAGTGAAAACATTGGTTCCTCTTAAGGTCCTCCTCCATTTTACCATTCCAAGGGAACCCTCTTGCCATCTAGATAGTAATGTGGGAACAGCCAGGCTGTGAGAGCTGAACCAGTAGAGAGCTGTGGCACAGAATCATTTTGGTTGGAAGAGACCCTTGGGATCATCAAGTCCAACCACGGCATGGCAAGATGAAAGCTGAGAGCAACCTGGTGTGTTCAGCTACTCCGTCAGGCTCCCAGACCTGCTCCCTTTGACTCCTGGCTCTTTCCACCAACTGCTTAACTGCCATGAAGCTCATCTCCCCAGGGAACCAGGAGAGGGTTAAAAAGGGAGGGAGCTAACAGAGGGTAAACATTAGTTAGAAAAGGGGTAGAGAGAACCTTGGGAATAAGGGGAAACAATGAGAATGCTTTGTGGAAACCTCTAGAATTTCTCAGGGATTGCCTGGGCACAATGTCAACATCAGCAACGCTTCAAGCCAAGTGTTGAGCACGTAGAGATGTGCTTCCAGTGTTGAAGTGGCTTAAGGAAAACCTTGCTTTTTGCTCAGCTGGAGTGAAATGCACTTCAAAACACAGTCATTTGTGCAGAGTTCTCCGAGAAATGTGTGAAATATCCATGATTCATTTTTGTTCATTTTTTATTTCCTATCTATATGGTTATTACCTTATAATATTCAATTTAGTCATTTGAAGCAAGAAGGTTCTTCTAGTTATGGCTTTCTACACTGACTAGCAAAAGAAAGTCTCAGAAAACTAGGAACTGTCACAAAACAATCTTCTCTCTTGCAAACATCTTTCTACTTCACCCCAAAACACTGAAGATCCATCAGTTCCAACATCCATGAAAATCAAAGAGTGCTACAATAAAGTCTCAAAACCTTTGAAATATTATCTATTAGGCCAGTGAGAAGAAATATTTTGTGGCGACCACAGACACGCATCAGTTCAGACTTTGCACGCTGCTCATCCAGGTCAGGCTGACTAACAGCATTTATATTTGGCACTGGATGTATAAAAAGGTGCTGCTACAATCTCAGAGAACCACTCCTGAATTAGCTCAAAGAGCTCCATGAGTTTGGCCTTTAGCTGCTCACCAATATTCCTCACACCATTACATTCTCCATCGTAGTACAGTAAACCATCACCACAAAACCTCCAGAGCAATGTCAGTTGCTGAACCAGAAAATTGAGATAACCACTTGTATAGCACACTGTGACCGAGCTCATCACTTCTGTAATGCCTGGTGACAATGAGCCCAAGGCAGAGAGTCTGGCATTATCCTCTGCAGAGTTGCCATAGACACCATGCATATTAAAAGCACATACCCTTAATGACAAACTGATCAAAAATGACACTGATAAAATCACTCTTTATATCACCTTTATAAAGGCTGCATCAAAAAACTCGACTTGCAAAAGTTAAGCCAAATGAAGGGAACATTATTAGTAAATATCTTGATTGATGTGAACACGTGTATAAGATGTCGTTATTATTCCTGACTATGTGCACAAACGAAGAGGTGAAATTCCTGGCCTCCTTTATCTGTCCCAGAGCACCAGGTAGTTGAGGTGGCTGAAAAGAAAAGTTACTCATGTTTGTTTCTCTGCAGACAAACAGGACCCTTGGATAATCATAGAATGGTTAGATTTGAAAGGGACCTTCAAGATCATCCAGTTCCAACCCCCCTGCCCTGGGCAGGGACACCACCCACCAGATCAGGTTGCTCCAAGCCCCATCCAGCCTGGTCTTGAACCCCTCTGGGGACGGGGCAGCCACAGCTTCTCTGGGCAACTTGTTCCAGTGTCTCACCACCCTCACAGCAAAAAAGTTCTTCCTAATATCACATCTCCATCTTCCCTCTTCCAATTTAAAGCCGTTACCCCTTGTCCTGTCACTCCACTCCCTGACAAAGAGTCCCTTCCCCAGCTCTCCTGTAGCCCCTTCAGGTACTGAAAGGCTGCTCTAAGGTCTCCCCGGAGCCTTCTCTTCTCCAGGCTGAACAACCCCAGCTCCCTTCAGCCTGTCTTCATAGGAGAACTGCTCCAGCCCTCTGAGCATCACATAATATTTTATTGAATGTGAATCAAGCAGTAGCTGTTTATCTGTTACAAAAAAAGTCTCACTTGGGAGAGACAGCAAAACTATATTGGGCTTTATAGGCAGATTAGGGCATTAGTATGGGACTGAATGACAAGAAAGTAAAGCCAAGAGGATTCCTTGGGGAATCTGTGCACTGTACTGCGCAGAGAGACAAGGTGTGAGGCAGCACTTCTCAGCCTAGCTCTGGTCAGCAGTCGTTCCATCCAGTCTGACTTCCTGCATGCCTCTTTCAGTACCCCTGGCCTAGCTCACTTTGTGAGATCAGTTACCTTTACCAGGTTGTCCCACGCTACAACCAACTTCCACCACCCCCAGGTTCTGCCAGAAATGAGAAATACATTTGGCACTAAGTCAAAGGGCAGCAGTACCTGGGTCTCATCTTTCTATTAACACCGAATGGGCAGGGTCTGCATTTTGGCCAAGAACAGGTAGGCAGTGCATCTGTTCCCCTCCCAAGGGCTTGCTCAGGCACCCCACGGGATTCTCTTGAGTTGAAGGATGACAAGGTGAAGGAATTATTTACACACACACACACCCCCCCAGCTCCACTACAAGCTTTTCATCTCTTGAAAGGCCAAATAAGAGGAGCTGTGTATGTCTCTACATTTCACATCACAAATGCTGGCTGATTACACCTGCTTGAATGACTCGGGCAGGTGGCACCAGCCAATGCCGAAGACAGGAGAGGAAAAACTGGCTCAAAATCTTCCACTGTCTGCAAACTCTAGCAAGGGGTACTCAGATTTTGGATAAAGCCAACTTTTACATTCCCAAACTAAGATGCCTCACAAAACCAGGCAGTATTTTGTTCACCACTTGAAAAATAGAATCGTGCAAGAAAATGTGCACTGCCCACCCATGTGCAAACTTTACTTGGTTTGGGGTGGGTTTTTTGGTGGCAGGAGGTGGGGGGGGACACATGTTGTTGTTCTGTTTTGCCGACCCTCAACCTCCCCCCCCCCAAAACCATAAGCTACAATGTTTTCAACCAGAGCATAATTTAAGAGGGTTTGAAAAAACTCCTAAGGAAATAAAAATTAATACTATTGATGATTAGAATGCACTCAGTTTGTTTGTCATTAACTTTTCAGTAGCATGGTTGCTGCCCCATAGACAATATTGCAATGATTTACATCTACCACAGCTTCTCTTCCAGTTGCAGATGTTCACAGGAACAGCTGCTGCCTGGAAAAAAAGCCAGACACTCTTTTGAAATAAAATACATGAGGCTTTGAAGACACAAGGCAGCCAGCCCTTTGGATGATAAAGAATTCAGGAAGGGAGGAGGAACAGTCGATCACCTTTCTACGTAGCTGCTCTTTGCCAGTTTTTGACAGAAAGTCTGAATTAGGGCTGTGGCTAAAATTATCCCCGGATGAATCAGCTTCTTGTTATTTACCAAGTGCTTATCAAAGCGTCATCCCATTCAAAAGACAACAAGAGGATGACTCCGAGGTATCCTATTTTTTCTCAAGGAGTTTGTCTTAAGGGTTTTTGTCAGCTGTTCTTCATTCTCAAAACTCCTGCTCTGTGCTGTGCACACAAGGCCAACGGATAGGGGCATGTTTTCCAGCACGTTTGCTTAGGGCTGGCAACATAAGACATAATAAAAACTCATCCCTGACAGGAGCCATGCTCTTCTGTCAGATTTAACCTACAGCAACCATAAAGGTTTCCTGCTTAGTCCCTGACGCCAGAGGGCATAACGCGGAGCTGCTGATGTTGCCAGATGTTCCCTGACAGCACAGGTTGCACTTTCTCACTTTGTCGTAACTCTGTCCCAGTTTGGCAAAAAAACATTCCTGGGAAATGTGCATTCCAAGAGCGCCTGTGGGTCAGGCTGGGGTTGCTCCATGCACAACGCTCCCAGGACGAAGGGAAGTCAGCTCAGCTCACCTCACTGCATACACTTTCTGCTTTTCTAAGTGCTTTTTTCAATTTTATCCCATCTCTGCCGACTGCAACTTGCTGCACTGGGTGCCAAAACCTTGACATTGCTGACTCTCAGCATTTTTTAACTACAGGAAACGCATTAAGCTATCTTTGCCTTCAACCTCCCACAAGCTGCAGTGCTAGAAAGTAACGTGGCAACAGGCTCTGGGTAGAAGGATAAAAGCTGGAATGCAGCCCACGTGGCTTATTTGGCCATGTCCCGTACTGCCACTTGCATTCGCTGGGAAACCAGAATGGGAAACAGAGTAGCCCAGGCCAAAGCTGAATTATTACCATACGGGATTGTCATGATGGATGGTCCATCACCACTCATGGACCACAGTGGATATTATGCTAAAATCTGTGAGAACCCAGGACAGTTGCTTGGAGTTTGTGTGTATTTAAAAGGGTTTTCCAAAAGACCCTTTTGCGCTCACACATGGCAGCGAAGAAATGAATATTCAACCTAATGCCCAGTAAACACGATGCCAGAGCAAACCCAATCCACGTTACAGACAACAGCAGAATAACCTAAAGAAAAAAATCTCTAACAGGCATTATAGATCTACGATGAAGAATAATTACATGGTGTCTCCTCCAGGGGCAAAGGGAACATTTCAATGTAAATGGACCTCGTTTGTTTCATAGAATCACTTTGGTTGGAAGAGACCCTTGGGATCATCGAGTCCAACCACCAACCCCACTCTACAAAGTTCTCCCCTACACCAGGCTCCCCCAACACCACATCCAATCTACTCTGAAACACAGTCAGGTCATTTCCAGATGACCGACTTTTCTAAACTCCCTGCATCACAAGATCTCTGAAAATATTCAATCCAGCAGCATTTACTTCTTCAATCAATACGTGTTTACAGAAACAGTAAAGAGAAATAATTTCAAATACTTCATTAATCTTCACGTGCATATAGGGACTCTTTTAGCATTTGTAAAACCGTGTTGATGGCCCGCTGTTCTGTACCAGTTATCCAGCTATTTGTAGACCAGTTCCACCATTCAAGATGGATGTTCTCACTGTATGAATCCCCCTCTCAACACACACTGTGCCAGAGTAAAATGAGGAAAAAAAGAGACTCTTCCCTGGTTTACAGGCAAAACTGCATCAAAGTTATCAGCATTTGGGCAGCAGCAACAAACTGGACCTCTGACCTTTTTAGCAGTTGGGAAAGAAGAAACATTCAAAGCTACTCACGTTACCTGTATTTTTGGATAGAAAACAAGAAAATATGAAGGGCACACAGCTCCTTTTTCACATTTCCATTTTTCACATTCTGATTTCTTATCCTTTCTTCAAAAGCTTAGATCAACTGAATTTAGGTTTCTCCACCAACAGTAAAAGGAGAACAGGGGGTCATCTTATTAAGAAAATAAATTTCACTCCACGTCAAGAGAATTTTCCGTATAATACGCATTCTGGATGGCTGGGCCCAAAGAATGGTGGTGAATGGAGTTAAGTCCAGCTGTCACAAGTCATAAGGGATGTCCCCCCAGGGCTTGGTATCGGGGCCAGTTCTCTTTATCATCTTTATCAATGATCTGAATGAGGGGATCGAGTGCACTCTCAGTAAGTTTGTGGACAACACCAAGTTGGGTGGGAGTGTTGACCTCCTGGAGGGTAGAAAGGCTTTGCAAAGGGATCGTGTCCAGAGAAGGGCAATGAAGCTGGTGAGGGGTCTAGAGCACACGTCTTTGAGGAGGGGCTCAGGGAGCTGGGTTTGTTCAGCCTGGAGGCAGCTGAAGGGAAACCTCATCACTCTTTACAGGTCCCTGAAAGGACGTTGTAGCAAGGTGGGGGTCAGTCTCTTCTNGTCCCTGAAATGACGTTGTAGCAAGGTGGGGGTCAGTCTCTTCTGCCAAGTAATAGGCATTAGGACAAGAAGAAATGGCCTCAAGTCGCACCAGGAGATGTTTAGACTGGATATTAAGGAAAAAACCTCCAGTGAAAGGGTTGTCAAGGATTGGAAAGGGCTGCCCGGAGAAGTGGTTGAGTTACCATCCCTAGAGATATTTAAAAGACCTGCAGATGGAGGTGCTGAGGGACATGATTTACCTGTAACTCATCAGAGCTGGGTTAACGGTTGAGTTTGATGATCTTCAAGGTCTTTTCCAACCAAAACGATTCTATGATTATTTCACAGATTTAGTCTATCCATCTCCCAGGATCTGTCCTAAGATTTAAGAAGATACTGACTCCAAACCTGAAATGACCAGACATCTTGAGTATCATACCCTGCAAATTCAAGATCTACAGGATATTATACCTGCCGCTTACATATCCTGTCACCAAGCTAGCAGACAAAAGTCTATCTCCTTTATGCTGCCTGAGGAGCTGTTTGCTGAAGGTAATTTGGTACAGGCTGACATTTCTTCTGCATAGACTTCCTTCTGATATATTGAAGACTAGTTACTTTGGACCTATCTGATTCCCCCCACACACACACTCAGCTTTCCTTGTCAGCTAAATCTCACTATAATGTCTCCCTCCTCCTGCAGAGGTAAAGGGGGAAGAAGCCTTCATCCTCTGACGTACGACTGCACCACATCGTGTACGGTGTCTACATAAGATATTATAATTCAATTTGGCAATTTTACTGTAAATGCAAGACAATTTCTTCCCCTTCCATAGTGATTTTTAGATAGAAAGCACTATCATTATCAGCATAGCAGCCCAGCAGAATGAGTACAACTAGCATACTTCAAATTCAGGGAGAAGGATAAGATATTTTCCAACAAAACTTGCCAAGCCAGTTTGCAAGCAACAGTAAAAGATGCTGATAAAACACACAGTCACCTATCACTGTTTTTTAAGATTTTATCTCATTTCCTCAGAATATTGTCACAGAACCACATGCTCTTGTGCTTACTTCTTCAGCTTTTCCCCTATTACCCTTAATACCTCTTGCTAAAAATCAGTTTCATAAAACTAAGCACACTATTGGATAAGGATGTTCTTTCTGCTTGTAACCAAGCCTTGAAGCCATGTTGTAAGACAAAAGTGATAAAGCCCTTCATGATATACCTTGTGCCTTGGAACTGATAACAGAACATCAGAACATCTGCTGCATGGACCTGGGAGAAGTGCTTCACGGAGACACAGAACTAGACAGCTCAGCAAATCATCTCCTGCACACCTTCAGGTCTGCCTTCCTTGTATTTTTGCCTTAAGGAAAATAGCAGTTTTCTCTGTAACACTGTTCAAACCAGTCTTTCTCCCTCATCATTCACAGCAGTGTAAGTCATGAAGCTTACCGAGCAAAAAAAACCCTACAACTAGATTGTCCAGAAATCACAGAAGATCAGTGACAGGAGTAGGGAGATTTTATGAAGTTTCCTCACAGTTGGGGTGTACTCTTAGGGCTTCTCCTGACAAGGCAGTGGCCTCTTTAAGCCTACTGGAATTAAAATAAAAATACGAGGAATTACTGAAAGTAGAATTGAGCTATGCTGATAACCAAACTTCCATCTTCCACCTCCTATTCTCTTCTAACCTGGCAGTATTACTTAGAGAAGGGATTTAGAGGTGTGCCAACACAGGGACAGGTTCCTGCTCTTCCCTCTCTACACTACATCCTATCAGGAGGTGAATGCTACAGGAGATAGCAATATCAATTATACAGACCACGCCTTCTCCGAGGGTACCTCTCTGCCACTCAAACCTGCTTAAAATTTGCTAGAGAAGCACTAACCTGACCCTTTTCCTTATGTCCTTTTATTGTTCAAACTTGTCTTCATTGTGTGAAAGAGCAAAGAAGTGTTGGAGCAGTGGAAGAATGCAGACAAACATACTTCACCGAGACATTTTCACTGACTTGTTCTTGTAGCTGCCTCCCCATTCTGCGACGAAGAAATGATGAAGGCAGTTCAGAGAAAACATTTCCAAAATATCTATCAAGCACTGAAATATTGTGATTGGGGCTTTTACCCATTTCCCTCTTTATTGTTTAACATGAGAGAATGTTTCTCCCAACAAAAAAACCCCAACCAACCCACCCCAGTATGGCTTCAAATGTAACACCTCTTACAATGTAACCTTGGTTTTGAAGACTTTCCATGTACTGTGTTTCCTGATGGCAGGGAATTTTATCCTGGCTGCTTTACAAGGAAGAAAACATGGGCACTGGAGACATAAATCCTTGTACTTTCAGATTTTTAAAGCTGGAGGAGCTGGCGATACAAACTACAGGAACTCTAACAGAGACTAACTCCTTTTAGATGTAACCATGAAAGAGAGGATTAAATCTGTGCTGCTCTGGCTGCTCTCATGGTAAAGTTTCAGAGCTTTGTATTCACTAGGATTTTGGAAGGGGATGGATAGCATGACTGCGTATCACACCATCAAAGATGCACTTTTAGAAGGGGAAAATAAAGCTTGAAACTGTCAAAAGTGCAGGGTACAAGGACGGAAAACAGAATGACTGCTCCCGTACCTTTTAGTTCCATTTTAAGAGCTCAAAGGCCATTTCCTAAGGATATGTTCTTAGCCCCCCTTTCAGATGTCAAACTGAAGGGATTTTAACACCCATTCTTGAAATGAAATAGTTCAGCAGGCAAAAGGATAAAAAAAAAAAAAAAAGGCAAGATGACTTCTCCAAAAGTATGATTCAAATTCTAGATTATACCCTAAAAACAAAGGAAATACATTCCACTACTTCTCAAATGCAAGTAGCTCAAATAATGATGGCAAAATGAAGTGATTTAATAACAATTTAAGAAAATACAAAATGTGATTCTTTAAAAAAAAATTCTTTTAAATCATAAACTGTGCTCATTCTGTAAGCGGCTGACATAATGGCAAAGAAATGAATATGAATTAGCAACAATTTAGGTAAATGCCAGGAGACTGAGTTGTGAGTACTTTGAAATCTTTTTGAAAGTGTAAAATTCACTAGAACAGGACTTGGGCGGAAGACAAAGCCACATCTAGGGCTCAGCTCCCTGCTGGGAATGATCATTTAATAGAAGTATATTAAAAAAAAAAAAAAACAAACGCCAAAACCCAACCAACCTGTGAAGTACATTTAAAAATCATTACGTACACTCTGCCCCATGGAAACCTATAACCTTCACTTACATTCCTCTACGCTCCTGTTTAGGCAAAGCAGACACGACAGGCAAGCAAAATGAGAACACAGGCAAAGTGCCTGATGGTCCACCTGGAGCTCTCCTGTTTTTCTCTCTGCTGACACGTTACACCAGGTAAAAATCACACCGTGGAAAGTAAGTTCTGTCCAAAACATCCTTCCATAAACAAATTAAAACCACTAGTAGGAAAGAACAGGACTAGGAGATGGAGGAGATGAGTGTGCTGAACTTCTATGCCACAGCTCAGTACTCGGTACCTGAAGACTCTTCAAGAATTTGGAAAATCGAAGTTCAGTTCCTAAGGAGACGTGCAGCTCCTCCAGGGTGGCACCTCAACTATAATCCAAAAGATACTCTGGAGTAGATGATGCTCTACGTGGCTCACAAGGAGAACTTTTCAGCTTTTCCCCTGCACCTTCAGCTAAGAGGACGGATGGTTGGTACATGATCTGACTGTTGCCTGCGGAAATGCTGGGATCACCAGGGAAGCTTATTGGGCTACTGCTCTACCCCTCAGGGTGGACTACCACCTGGGACCACTCCTGTCTGGGCAAGTATTTTAGTCAAGGCAGAAGGGCTCCCCAGCATGAGAAATCAAAGGAGGTCCAACTCAGACCATAATCTGAGCAGTTTGGAAACTCTTGCAAGTGGGCAAGGTTGGTGTGGGTTTGAGCCAAGCTGCTAGTAGAGAGCGGCACTGAACCCACCTCTGCTGCTGCTTCAAAGAGGATGCAAACCACTGAGACACAAATCCCATCCTTGTCACATCTATGCTGCTGACTTCCTTTCCAAAGGGAGGCGGGGGTGGACACAACATATTTAACTCCCTGGCAACAAGTGATTTCAGGTTATGGTTATTGTGTTCTTGGCTTTATTTCATTTATAATTGCCACTTAGTCGAGACAGCTCCAGAATCACGCGGGATTAGGCTGTGATAACCCACAGTACGTGCTCATTGGAAATATGAAAAGCAGCCACACATCTGCCACGCAATACCCAAGAAATAAGGCTAAAAAGTAGAGAGAAACAGGGAAAACTACACTATGAGTGTATACTCTGAGTAGGAGTTTAAGCAAATCCCATTTTCATTTGGTACAAGATACAATCCCATGAGGTTGTTTTCTCAGACAGCCTAATTGCTACTTCCCCCCTCACAAAAAAAAACCCCAAATCCCACCCAAACAAACAAACAAAACCCTCAACAACAAAACCAACCAAACAACAACAACAACAACAAAACCCCAAACCAACAATAGACAAAACCAGACCCTTTTTCTTCCACGAAAAACAATGTTGACATTAAAAAGGACAGTCTCCCTGTCCAAAATGATTTTCCCTTTTCCTCCCAATCCACCGGTGCTATCTACCACAGAAAAATTATTTTCTTTTACTTTGGATTATTTAGTCTCCAGAAATCAAAACCCTTTCCTTCCACTAAATGACAAAGCAATGAAGAAAAATAACAAGCACAAGTTCTTGCTTTTTCTAGACTTTGAATGTCTTTATAATTCACTTTGGCTGTTTCAGATTAATTCTTAGAAGCCTTTTGTTAAAAACCTGTGTACTTTTCACTGTAGGAATGAGTCTAGTGTTATGGCTGCCTCAAACAATACTGAAGCACTGCCTAAAAACTACATTCCAAACCACTCTATATTTTACCATCATTATAGAACGGGATTTTCTAAGCATAAAAGGAAAAATGCAAAGCAAATTCCTTTTTTCCCCCCCCAAAGGCTAAGAAATTTATTTTTTTTCCTTTCTTTTCCTCTTTTCTTTTAGGAGCACTCCTCAGAAAGAGGTTAAAAGAGAGTTAAGGGCCCCAGATAGGAAAAGGATAAAAGGAATAAATTAATTATTTTTAGGAAAAGAAAAAAATATTCAAGGTTTGGGTTCCTCGTCCTTCCTCAAAAAGAAAAGTTCTAGAGCAAATACCAGCAAAAACAACCATACAAAAAGCACTGGAAGAGAGCATGAGACGTTCACTTCCCTGTAGCAATTGAAAACTCATGGTGCCACAACCATTCCTGCCATCCTTACTTGCTTTATTCTCAAAGTTATATGATTATGGGTAGTAAAGGAGAATACTAGAATGTCTAATTATCCTTATAGTTAGAACAAGCTTCCAATGTCTAAATTACAGTTTCTTTACTGCCACTTATAATTATAACTTCTCTTATGCCTAGTTACCACGGAAAAGAGTTTATTTCCTTCTCATTCACAGCTTCTTTTACATATGTGAAGCTCTCTACCCAGGCTTCCTGTGAGTCATTTTTTTCCCCTGGCTCAACAAGCCCAGTTCTTCCATTTTTCCCCACAGAGCTTGGATATTCTGGGCTTTGGCTCAGACCCGTTTCTGAGTAAGTGCATCGGAGAAAGCAGCTTGGTTGGAAACAGCAACGTGAAAGCACAGAAACACTCATGCACAGTGGTAGCTCCTGCTGGAACTCCAACATTTTTCGAGGTAAACAGCTCAAAGTCCTGACTGTCCCTCTGCAGGAAGCAGCAGAAACCCTGCTTTTCCATTAAATGTTAAATTAAATTACACCCCTCGAGTAGAAACTGGCAGATTTTTCTCTCCAGTGTGTAGGAGGAAAAAGAAAAAAAACACAAAACCAAAAAGGCCCAAAAGGGAACTATCAGGGTCTTCATATTTGGAAGCACACAGAATAGGGAAAAAGCCCAAAAGGATTTTCAATACAACTCTGTGTCTTCTGAGGTGTAAGAATTAAAATGCTTTGCACATTCATTTTCATTTGTGAAATGAGATCTGTTACGGCAATCATGAAAAATTAATATCACCTACATTAGGCATTCAGATACTTAATTGGAACATTGAAATAGGAGGGTAAAATAAAAGATAATGAAAATATATTATCTGGTTGTGCAAAGTTTGTTTTGTAAACTATGCTGCTCGACCAGGAGAAATTCAAACTGTAAATACAAATAAAAATGAAAATGACAAATAATTCATCTAAGTAATTCAATAATCCATGCTATACATGCAGAAAATCTATTTTTCAGAGGTGGTGTAATGTTATAATAAATTGTTTGCTTAAAATCAATACCTAGCTATAAAGTGTGCTTGTAGACAACAGAAAATTGCCTGTACTGTAAGGACGGTGGTGGTTTGACATAACTGGTGATGCAAACAACTTCTGCCCTCAAGGCCAGGCTACAAAGACCTACTGGAGCACACCAAGGCTTTCTCCCTGCCCATCCCTTGGTTTTCCTCCTGGTAAGACCAGGATCTCCGAGGACTCTGTGAAGACCATCTTCCCATACAGCAGTTAGATAATACTTCTCTCTTTCTGTTTCTTTTTTCTGACCCTGAGAAGTGTGGCATGAACTACAACAGCAGGACACAAGAACTGTGCTTTAATTTCTAATAGCAGAGTAGTGCTCAAATACTTGTCCAGGCTTATAGAGTCTATCAGACTCAAAGAAATTAGTTTAGCTGCAAGAAATTAGTTTTAATTCCTCCCTCCCTCTAATGTAATAAGAAAATATATGAGGGGGAAAAAAAGTTGAAGCTCATTTCTTCATGTACGCATTTATGTCTTGGCTTTGAAACACAGAATTTTTTTAAATCTCAATTCCTAGCAAATATTTGCCCTGCTATTCTTAGCACTGTAAAGGTAACCATGAAACAAAAAAGAACAGGCCATGCAGGAACAGGGGTATCTAATCCGCACTGCAGGTCACACTTTGGAACATCACAAATCTAAAACCAGCTAGAACCTGAAACAACTGTCAGAAACATCTGCGAGCAGCACAAAAGGGAAGAGTCCACTGACTCTGGATCGTGGTCTGAAACATACAGATGGCAACTAAAAAGCATTTTTTTGGCAACCTTATTCATACCGTTGTGGCCTGTTTTTACAGGCCCTCCCCTCCCTATTCTCCTTGCCTGTGCTTTTTTTCATTTATAGCTTATTATGTTAAATCATGTCACCCAAACTTGCATGAACTCTTTTGGCCTTAAAAGAAATAACACAAATTAATACCGAGGTTCTGAACAAACACTGGGATGTTCAAAGACAGCCAAAAGTTTGCATTTACTGGCCATCACGAGAGAGTTACCAGGACAGTCTTGCTTTAAGAACAGAAAGACCTCTGGTAGCCCTACACAACCTCCTGTAGCCCTACACGTTGCTCTAGGACAGCTACTGAGCTCTCGAAGGCATATATTATCATTTTCTTATTAATGCTACGCCTTCATTCTCACTTCATACTTTTTATGGTAGAAATATTGTTTCAAACTAAAATAACAATGCATTCAAAAGCGCACTCGGCTTTATATCTAAGCAAAAGAAAGGTTTTGCCAGCAGTCATTTCATCCTCATGCTTTAATTTATGCACCTTTTACCAGTGCAGATTATTTCTACTCAGCTCTTAAAAATTTTTCAGAGGGCTCTTTTTTCTTGGGTCATTATTTCTATTAAATAATTTTACATTACAGGCATGTGGTTCACTGTGGGGAAAAAAGAAAAAAAACACAAACCCCAAACCTAGCTCACTAAAACCTATTTTGTGAAGAGACAGGGGAAAATGTGGCCTCCATCATGTAGGTGGCTGTCATCTATGTCATGTCCATTATTCCTAGAGGATGTCCCTACCAGGTGACAGCTACCCAGCAACGGGCTTTATTTGCTCCAGGTCACCCAGAGCCAATCCACATATTTCAAAGGTCCTAGAGCAGGGAAATCAAGTCCCACGCTCCCACATAGTCCTGCACAGGGAATACAGGAGTGCCACCATGCACTAGGGGACCACCTAAATAAGTCAGCAAGTGTTAGGAAACAACTTTTCCCTTCAAAAAGCTTAACTGGGGTGGGATGGGGGTGGCTGGAAGAGATTTTGCTCCTCTCTCACCACATTACTGAAAGGGTGATGAGCTCAAAGGGTTGCTTCTGAAACCTGCTGCAGGTAGCACAGCAAGCTGGGGCATTGCATCGCGTGGGAGATATCACAGACACACACTTGAGGGGGAGTAGCAGACAGGGCCCAGGGTGGGGGAGCACTAAAATCAACAATGGTAAAATCTGAGCTTTCAGGAGAGGATAATGGAGACTGTGCACCTGTGCAGACAAAGCCTCTTTACTCCAGCTAGATCTGCTGGAACCAGAAATCCATAAACTGGACACAGCTGATGCCTGCGATATGCAACCTTTTTTGCACAGGTTATAAATAGCAGCTCTGCTTTTTAAATTCCATATTCACATTTATTTGGAGATGGAATCAATACACCAGACTCAAAATTACTTTTACACACATAATTATTTTTACTTATCCCTGCCTTCCCCACCCCCTACTTCTACTACTCTATTTTTCCTCCATGCCATCTTCATTCTCGTCAGCTGTTTTTCCTCTTATGTTATTAAAATAATCTGGTTCCTGGATATATTAGCTGTGCCCTGCTAAAGCATACTCCTGGCAGTCTGTCTCCTGTTTGTGTGTCCGACTCTGTAAACCTGTTCTTATCTGAGAAGTCTGGAATAAACTTGATCCAGTAAAGTACTTCAGTGCATGAAGTCAACAGAGCCATTCGTTGCTTAAAAGCAGCCACGAGCCCTAAAGTGGTCTTTTACTGTGGGGGCCCGAGAAAGAAAGTACTATTGGTGGCAGTAAGGGCTTTTCAAATTGGGATGACACCGAAAAGCCCATTGGGGTTTCATTTACAGAGTGACTGTTTTTATGGAAACTAAGGAGTGAATTCAGCATCCCTTTTAATTCACTTTTACAAGCTGGACATAAGGGAGCAGCATTCGGCTGGGTCTGTGCAGCCCTGAGCACTTACCAAGCAGGAAAGCACATGAAAAGGGGAAACTTTAGACCTTTTCTGGATACTCTCACACAGTGCTTAACTAGCAATGACAGGCATTAAGCTAAACCAAAACCAATCCCCGAGCCTCACATGCGACAGCCACTACTACACAACAACTAAGGTCTTTTAATAATAATTACACAGCATGTACTAAAGGCTTTGTGCAGTGGTGAGTTCAGTTTCAGGAGCGGATTGCTTCATACTGTTTCCACTGCCTTGGGATTGGGCTGCTATTAAACAAAACTCCAATTCCAAGTTAAATTACAACAATAAGGGGGAAGATCTCTGCTTTTGTAGCTTTCTTTCATCTAGCATCCTTTCATTGCACAAATAAATCACAATTGGAATCCCTAAGCTCCAAGTAAATTCACTTTCTCTGCTTTTTTTTCATTTTCCTTCTTTTTTTTTCTTTTTAATAAATAGTGAGAATTACCAAATTTCTACCCAGGACATAACGCCAATAACATCTGTTCTCCAAATACAACACAGCAAAAATATATTGAACTGTTCAATCTTTGAGCATCCAAACATGCCATTACCGGGTAACCCCTCCGTCACTGCAAGCATCTGCTCTTCAGCAAAAGACAATAAAAATGACTGCGTGTTCCCATTTTCTAAGGTATCCTCAAGGCTAAAATTATAGACATTTTTAAGGCCTGAGAGGTAAGTCACAGGGGTCCTTGCTGTGTATTGATTAAGAAATAAATGGGATCGTTAACTTGTTAGCCGAAGTATCAGGAGGAAAAGCAGTCTCATGGAACTTCAGGAAATCAATTTCACATTAAAACTCATTTCTTTTCTCACCATTCTACAGAGACAAGGTCTAGATCAGATGGTCTGAGGACATGATGAGGAATTACAAGCTCTAGAGTTCAAATTCAAGGCTGATACTGAGCCAGGCTATGGCCATAAACCAGAATATTAATGTCTTTGTAAACAGAGAATACAAAGCAGCTCTAGACCTTCACCACCACTCTATGAGAGCTGAAGGTTCCTAACCCAGTAAACTTTGAAGAGGGTTGGAGTTCTGCCGTTGACTTAAACAAGAGAAGAATTGAGAACCTGCAACCTCTTTGCTGTGAGGGTGGTGAGACCCTGGCCCAGGTTGCCCAGAGAAGCTGTGGCTGCCCCATCCCTGGAGGGGTTCAAGACCAGGCTGGATGGGGCTTGGAGCAACCTGGTGTGGTGGAAGGTGTCCCTGCCCAGGGCAGAGGGGTTGGAACTCCATGATCTTTAGGGTCCTTCCAACTCTTATCGTTCTCTGGTTAGTGAATCTTCTTAAAGATCACTTGACCTTTCCTCTGCCTACACCAATATGCAAATCAGTTCTTCCACCAAAGAAATAAAATAGCTTTGGGTTTGAAACCTTCTAAGGATTCTCATGAGTGCTGCTGGAAAACACAGTACTGCTACATAAAGTATGTTTGCAATACAAAACACACCCCAAGACTATTAGACTACCAGATAATCCCAACTGTACCATGTATAATGAACAGAACAATGTTTTTTCTTATGCTGCTCTGGCTCTACCTCTAGCCAAGTAACTGGCCAAAAGGGGAAACGACCGTGCACGCAGAATTAATTTAATGCTCTGAACACACTTGTCCACCACACCCACCAGGTGACCTTCTGGCTCTGTCCAGGATAAGTGGCACCAGCTGCCTGTCCAGTGGCCTGAAGCCAGGTCCTTGGCACAGCTCTCCCTTTCCCCCCCAGGCTGCTGCTCTCCTCGCAGGGCAGTGCTAGGGAAAATGACAGCCAGCCACAAAAGTGCAGTGAGCTTCCACGCTTCTGCAAAGTAATTCCACTCACACAGGTTCTCCCAGATACTTATAGCGCTTCCTATTATCCTTCCACATTACAATAATGTCTACTTAAATAATGCCATAATCCTATAATAACTGTCTTAGAATAGATTGGTCAAGTTTCACATTAGAAGGAATACTGAGTACATCTTTCTCTAATTCATGTGTTTCTGTTCTTTCATTCTCTCTCAAAGAAACATACTCAGCACAGGAAAGACATGGAACGACTGAAAGAGCTGGGCTTGTTCAGCCTGGAGAAGAGAAGGCTCCAGGGAGACCTTAGAGCAGCCTTCCAGTACCTGAAGGGGCTGCAGGAGAGATGGGGAGGGACTCTTTGTCAGGGAGTGGAGCGACAGGACAAGGGAATATGGTTTAAATTGGAAAAGGGGAGATTTAGATTAGATCTCAGTAAGAAATTCTTGACTGTGAGGGTGGTGAAACAGGTTGCCCAGAGAAGCTGTGGCTGCCCCATCCCTGGAGGGGTTCAATGCCAGGTCAGATGGGTCTTGGAACACCCTGTTCTGGTGGGAGGTGTCCCTGCCCAGGGCAGGGGGGTTGGAACTCCGTGATCTTTAAGGCCCCTTCCAACTCTAACCATTCTATCCTTCTCCTATATCCAACCTGTTAATAGTTGGCTTATAACAGCTGGTGAACTAGACAAGGCAGAATCATAATATACTGAATTAATAAAAATTTATACGCATGTATGAAATATATAGGCACGAGGGCCTGAAAAGATTACTTCAATTGCCAATACAGGTCTGCCTTTCCTCAAAACCCCCAACACACCCGATAAAGAAGGCTCTGCAATCATACTCAAAATTCAGCTGCATTAATTCTTCAGCTCCCTGTAGAGTGTTTGCAAGAGCATTCATAAGCCTACACTGGCACTTGACAACAAATAGCAAAATTTGTAGCACTCTCCTGTCAACATGATGCAGGATAACTTTTCTAAGTTCCTGAGATCATCCCAAAACTTCACTATCAGTACATTACAGCAGCACCTTACAATTCTGGTATGAAATAGAAGTATTGACATTCTTCCTCTTGGGACATTCTTCCAACAGTTAATAACTCACACCCACAGTAAAACCAGAATAATTTCTTGGATAAACAAAGCCATGAATAACAACTAAGACTACTATCTTCATGCACAAATGGTGGAAAAAAAACAACCCTGAGCACACAGAAATTCAACACTGGAAATACACTTACAGGAAAATTAATCACTGACTCACAGAATGCTATGGGGTTGTAAGGGACCTCTGGAGATTGTCTAGTCCAACCCCCCTGCCAGAGCAGATCCCATAGGAACACCTCCAGGTGGGTTTGGAATGAATGTCTCCAGAGATGGAGACTCCATCACCTCTCTGGGCAGCCTTTTCCAGGGCTCTGCCACCCTCAAAGGGAAGAAGTTCCTCCTCATGTTTAGTTGGAACTCGTTACCTTCCAGTTTGTGCCTGTTCTCTCTTGTCCTGTCCCTGGGCACCACTGAAAAAAGACTGGTCCCTTCCTCTTAACACCCACCCTTGAAGTATTTATAGGTGTTCGTCCGACCCCCTCTCAGCCTTTTCTTCCCCAGACCAAAAAGACCCAAGTCCCTCAACCTCTCCTCATAAGATCTTCAATTCTTTTCTGCTCTCTTTCCACCATGGGAAAGACCTTCAGTGATAAATAAGTCAAAGAGATGTCAGACCCTCAGCTTGATGCCGCCCTGGGGTGCCAACCTCAGCACCAGCTTTCAGACAGCAAGGACGCTGTGCACCCAGAGACGCCACATCAACCAGCTATAGGCTGCCACGTTGATGGAGAGCACAGAGGCTTCAATCCTCATTGGAAAGTTGTCCTGGTCAGTAAAGCGCAGCCAAAGCCTGAGCTGTGACAAAGCTCTGTTGCAGCAGGAAGCAGAATCAGGTTAAAAATCGGCAAAACAGGAGTAAAAAGGAGCATCCCTTCTTTAGATGGTCACTTTTAGACAAGTATGTTCTATGAATCTGACAGAAGCCACCTTTAGACAGATCTACCTTTAGGCAATGCTGGACTCCCAGAAGTTGCTTCCCCAAAGTTTGCAGTTCTAGCCATTCTCTGATTCTTTGAGCTGACGGGGGCATTTCCTAAACAGCCTTAATCACACCACATCCTGGCTCACAACTAGCAAAATGCCTGGGCTCTCTGGAGAAATTCTTACTCAAATTTTATTGTGCCTCGCAGGAGCAGAGACCATTAACTTGGTTGAATCATACCAAATTACTTGCAATACCCCCTTTTGATACAAGAAAAAACTTTTCCACGAGGGAAAATTTCAAGACTCATTTGAAATATGGATGGAGACGGATTCCAATACAAGTGTCTGCAGAGAGAAAAGCAGAATTTTTAGTTGAAAAAAGAAAACAAAACAAAACACCACCACCACCACCAAACCCCCAGTCAAGCATAATCTGCCATTCTGCTATTAGTAAACTTTAATCTCATCATTTATTTTCAACTGACTGACATGGAAAATGCAAATAACCACCCCCTGCCTGGCCATTGTATATTGCTTTATTCGTATGGTTGAAACAAATGCACATCAAGAGACCACCACTATGCTGCACAACATATTTATTTTCCTTACCGTGCTTTACAAATCTATTTGGTGCATTTATCATATAAAAAGTCTTTTGCAAAGACTCCCCCAACAGATTTATTGGAAGTCTTTCATGAACAAGTCTTTTCCCAACAAAAGCCAAGCATTTACGGATGCTTAGTGACATTTTTCCTTGTTTATGCAGAAGGCTAGGGACTGGAATAAATCTTTCCCCTTCTGCAACTCACTCCATGCTTCAGGGTTTTTTGGGGGAAGGAAAAGAGGTGCCTGGTCTGGGCAACTGGTCTGCTGGCACACTATCACCACTGTGATAGTGACGCCTGTCCTTTCACACCGAGAGAAAGCAGATAGTTGTAGGTAGGGAGCTTTCAGCTGTTGCTCACGGTCTTCCCAAATAAAGGTCAAATTTCTGAGTTTCTTCCTTGAGAAGAAAATGAGAAAAAACTACAAAAGAGATTTGGCAGAACCCCTGGAATCCTACCACTGCCAGAGACTTCATAGAATCATTGAATCGTTTTGGTTGGAAAAGACCCTTGGGATCATCGAGTCCAACCATCAGCCCAACTCTACAAAGTTCTCCCCTACACCAGATCCCCCAACACCACATCCCAACCACTCTGAAACACATCCAGGGATGGGGACTCCACCACCTCCCTGGGCAGCCCATTCCAGGGTCTGACCACTCTTTCTGGGAAGAGTTTCTTCCTAATGTCCAGTCAGATTATCCTTGAAATCTTCTGTCACAAATAAGTAACTTTTCATTTTAATCCCCCTTGTTCTTTGTAACTTCCTGTCATTTTTGTGTAGAATCGCAGGCCCCGATGGGCAACAGACAAACTCATTTCCAAGAATCATAGAATCATTCAGGTTGGAAGAGACCCTTGGGATCATCGAGTCCAACCATCAGCCCCACTCTACAAGTTCTGCCCTACACCATATCCCTCAACACCACATCTAATCTACTCTTAAACACAGTCAGGGATGGGGACTTCACCACTTCCCTGGGCAGCCCATTCCAGAACTTGTGAATTGTGTGAATACAGATTGCTCCCTGAAGAAGTGGGAACACTTACATTATCAAACCTTCACCACTGCAAGTTGGTTGCTCACAATAAGCTTCCAAGGCAACCTGATCTAAAGTGGGCCAAGGTATCTCCATGGAAATTTGAGACCAGAAAGGTCTTTGTACCACCCTGAGGGACACCTTCAAGTTTTCTCTATGCAGCGCTGTAAAACATCTCAGGAATCCTCTAGTTAATACAATAGATGTGCTTATACAACAAATGAGAGGCAGCATCTTTCAGTGACTTAAAAAAGACACAGTCTCTGCTGGGTATTTGCGCTGAGCTTTCTGTCTAGCCACAGTCTCTGTGCCACCACCCCAAACCTAGTCACCGTTCTAGCTTTAACCCATTTCCTCTGCACCTAAATACTTAGTGAAAGCCAAGCTCTGTGAAACCCCAAACCTAATGAACAGATTAAGCCCTACCAGGCACACGCACTCATTATTGTTTTGAGCACCATAATGAGGCTATTAGACGGCAAGAAAAGGGAAAGAGAATGCGAACTAGTAAAACTGGACCAACAACAAGGAGTTGAGCTCAACTTAATCATGCCTTCAGCTATGTACAGGTGAAGATGGCTTCTAGACCGCATCCTACTCTTTGACAATGTAACGATTAGCCTGGTTATCCTTTTTAATTAAGTTCCATTCACTTAGACTAACATGAAGTAATATTTATTCTTGCTACCAAGGACAGATTGTAGAAGGTGATTTTATGCCCTTTCCAGCACCTAGAAGACTTATCTCTGCTGCCCTGTTCTGCCTCCCTCCCCTACTCCTCCAGCTCTACATAGAGTGAATGCAGTGGTTGTTGCTGGTGACATCAGAGTGCAAAGGTTTTCATAATAAAATGTGCAACTGGCTCATAAAATACTAATCAAGCCTAAAAATGGACACATAAAATACAAAGTGCCAGGCAACTGGCCATAAACAGGAGAGTTGAAGGCAGGTTAACTTTGGCATTTTCAGAGAGAGTGTAAATGGATCAAGAGTTTATGGAAGATCTGTGAAGGATTTGGAGACAAGAAGACATATTTGATGACTTAGTTTATTGGATTTCCTTAAATAAAGACTGGCACAAAGCAGCTAGGTAATGTGCTGTTTAAATGACAGAAGACAGGAGAGGCTTTGGAGCTATTACCAGTGCATGTTCCCTGCACAGTGTGTATTGGCTCCACCTCAACATCCACACACTTCCCAAAAATCATGCTTGTGCTCAGCAATAGGCTTTGACATGGATAGCTGATCCACACTCCCGAAGAAGAGGGCAGCATAGCCACACTCATTTGTTCTCTGTGAGAATCTGACACCCATACAAACAGGATAAATTCCAGCTGCATCCCTGAAAACCAGTCAGGAACTGCCCAGTTACCAACCCACGTTACCAAACAGCATTGCTGGCAGAAATTGCAGAAAGGCTGGCATTAGGGTTCCACATCATGTTTTAATGACAGCAGTCAAGAAGTAAAGTCCTGTTTAGAAGGAACTGCTTCAAAGAGTGGTTCCTTATCAACATGATTCCTTCAGTGAGGGCTAGAAAACCACTGTCAACACAGAACCAACTGACCCAAAAAGGGCAAGCCTTTAGACGTGACTTTCTGGTTACCTCCCTGTTCATTTGTTTTAGTGGGACAATTCTTTAGATGAAGAGGAAGGTACTTCGCTCTGTGTTTATATAACAGGTAGCCCTATGACTGTTGCTTCTGGGTTTCATTATACCACTATTCATACTAGTGGATTAACGTTATTGCATTCGCATCCCAAATGAGTAACAACAAATTACTTTTGACATCAGGCAGGTCACTTGCCCCATTTTGATCAAATTAGCTTGATCAGCAAATGAGATCTTCTGTACTTGGAACTAATCTAGGCACATTTTTTTTGTTTCACGAATCAAATTAGCTTGATCAGCAAATGAGATGTTCTGTACTTGGAACTAATCTACCTTGACCACTGGAGGGGGAGAAGGCACATTTTTTTTGTTTCACGAACAACTCAGCAGCCCTGATATGCTTAAGTGACATCAAAAAGAAAAGAAAGCCCCTGTTCTGTAACCAACAAACTGCTGCTTTGAAAGCCATACCAACTGCCTTTAGCCGAGATCAAAACCTGGGATGTACCCCACTAGACTTTTATTTTTATGCCTTTTCCCAGCAGAAGCACTAATGGAGAGGGTTGGAGGG
>VZTM01037557.1:89617-149474 GCA_013400555.1 Jacana jacana
GGAGGGGGGGGGGCATCCTGGTGGGGGCTGCTGTGCAGATGTAGCAGACTTCCTGCCCCCTTTGTGCCCTGGTCCTCATAAGCACACCACATACCAGTAGTACTGAAAGACTCGGAAAGATTATGCCAAGCATCGCTGAACTTCGATAGGGGAGAACTCACACTATCCACAAGGTTTTGGGATAAGTGTTTTTACCTCTCTCCATATTATCTGGAAAATACTGAGGACAAACTTACCTACACAACCATAGAATGGTTAGAGTTGGAAGGGGCCTTAAAGATCACGGAGTTCCAACCCCCCTGCCCTGGGCAGGGACACCTCCCACCAGATCAGGTTGCTCCAAGCCCCATCCAGCCTGGACTTGAACCCCTACAGGGATGGGGCAGCCACAGATTCTCTGGGCAACCTGTTCCAGGGTATCAACACCCTCACAGTCAAGAATTTCTTCCTGAGATCTGATCTAAAGCTCCCCTCTTCCAATTTAAAACCATATCCCCTTGTCTTGTCGCTCCACTCCCTGACAAAGAGTCCCTTCCCCAGCTGTCCTATAGCTCCTTCAGGTACTGAAAGGTTGCTCTAAGGTCTCCCTGGAGCCTTCTCTTCTCCAGGCTGAACAAGCCCAGCTCTCTCAGCCTGCCTTCATATGTATGATGATATTCCAGATACTTTGGTTCCTTCCACTACTTCTCCAAGTCTCCCAGAGAATTTTGACTCTAGAAAGAAATACATTAAAAACCACAACCAAAAGATCCCTCCTTAACACTAGGTAACTTTGGTATCTCTGTTCTAGTGCCCGCCAAACATCTGACCAGCAGACAAGTAGGATATGGACCCTGGGAAAAGTAGTAGAGAACTTGCCTACCATCCAGTTTTCAAATCTAATGAACAGTGAAAAAAAAACACAAAACAACCAAAACCATACTTTGTAAAGTAATCTATGTTATTGTTCATTGCAGTAAGTGGGCTGTGACCTTCACACGTTACAGAAGCTTCGTTAGCTCCCATAGCATGAAAGCTCTTCTCCCAGCTGAGAGGGCCTGGAGGTTCAACTGCCTACTTCCTGCTCACATCCCCTAACTATTACTGTCATCTAATCCCACCATCATCCCTGACCCTTCCCTCTTTGCCCCTTTTTACTGCCTGAATAGGACAAGCAGCAGTGTATAGATGCCAAAGCACATTTCTCTAAGGTACATGACCTCAATTTACTTGAATGACAATGCAGTCTCTGGAAAAAAGGCAAAGCAGTGTAGGATGACTAATATTAAACGGAACAACTCGCTTCGGTACAAATCTCATACGTGGGCGCAAATCTACTTTATCATTGTGGAAAAAAGTGAATGGAGAATTAGTTACTAATGCTTCTTGCTCAATGGATAGCAATTATGAAATCTATTTTGACAGATAAAGAAGAGTAAAAATTGTCCTGCGGATTCACAGAGCTATCATTCCATAAACTCTGATAGAACTAAACCGAGGCCTTAGAAGGTGACTCAAATAATAATAAACGTCATATGGACCACCAGGAAATGTTTTGACCACTAGAAGAATAGATGTTTCCCTGTCACTATGATGAAAGATTGATATTTTATGCAAACAGACCAATAGAGAGGACTCCAAAAGGGTAATGCTATATTTCTAAGACACGTCAATGTGAACTGTCCTGGTACATACAGCCATTGGTTTGAATAAGTGTGCCTACAACAAGAAGCATTGCAGCTTCTTTACACGACAGCTGTGCTTGACAACTGTTTGAAAACTCTAAAAAACCTTCTATTCAGCATTTGCAATGTCCCAGTGTCGTTTAAGTTGTAGCTGGGTGACAAAAACCCTTCCTGCTGAGTCAAGAAGCCAAGATGGGGGAAAGCAACAAACCTGCATCCCCTGAACTGTGGCATGAAGCCTGGGAACTACTGTCACCCAACTTCAGCTCCTTCCTTGTCCTCTTTAGGAGTAGAAATGGTAGTGACTCAAAGCCCACCCTTACTCTGCTTTATCAGTAAGGCATCGCAATTAACTGTGTTTTCTTATCGGCTCTGACAAATATTTTTGGCAGTTGGTATTTTCTTGGGAAGTAAGCAAGTCCATCCACACAGATCAACTTTTTCCTTAACATTTTGGTTTTCAGCAAGATGCTCCCATATTTATGACTGTCGTGCTTTCAGCCTCAAACCAGGACCCTTGCTTTGCTCTTTTCTTGTCTACCAGGAACGCATAAGAATTCTTGAGGGCAACTGGTCCTTTTCCTAGATATTAATAACAAGCTCCTCCAAGGGAAAAGCCTGGTGGTTCTGATGAAACGTGTGTAATATGGAGCTACTTTTGTCACTTGGCAACAGTCTTTGGTAGACACTATTTAAGGACCCTTCAAGCTCTCTCAAGCAAGCGAGACTAATGTGTAATGTCTTCTCTTATGAAGTCAAACATCCACAAGTTGTGCAGCAATTGATGACGAGCTGTCCTTTCTACTCTAAATTGCATTAATCCATTCAATCTGTCTGCAGTGGTATAGGAATAGACTTGGTGTGGGGTTTTTTCCCTTTTGCTGCATTCTTTTGATGGAAAGAACTGTCTAGTTACTGGTTATGACCTTTCCAGAATATTTATTTAGGTCCAAACATTGTCCAGGTTGATTATGAGGTTTGTCCAATGTGAAACAAGGCAGAATTGACTAGAGAGAGCATGAAACATGCTAAAGCAATAAACCCCATGAGGCTGCATTAGTCACAGAAAGAACTCTTTCCCTTTAGCGAAAGAAAAATCTTCCTTTTTAGAAGATTAATGGCAGATTTTCTCTTCAACAACCTGTCCTGCACTGAATGCTTTATCTCACTTTCAGGTTCAAAACGTCTCCCATAAATCAAATGCACGCAGTGTTAGTAATAATATTTCTTAGTAGAGTCTGCTCCTTAAGTTGCTGATTTGCAACGTGTGTATAGATCGCTCAGAAAAAGCCTTGACAAACCCATCATTTCAAGAAGAAAACATCTTGCCCTTGTAAGTGGCCACTGCCAATGTATAGTTTCTCAATGACAAATCTCACCAGCAGCTGTGAATCCCAGCAGAGATTCCCTCAAGCAGGAACAATACAACAGCTGCTCGAAGACCCATCCTGTACCTACAAGGTAGTGGTTACCCAGCATTAAAATCCTGAGTTCAAGTCTGTTCCTGCATAAGCCATCGTAAGCACAGCTTTTCAGTCATCCTTCTGGATTCTTGCTTCTGCTCTTGTGTTACTTAGGAATATTTAAATTTCTCATTAATATTAGGCTTTTAACCCAATGTCATTTTACACTGTTAATTATACTTCTGGCCCTTCAGGCCAAGAATGGGCCCTTCCCAATTAGCATTGGCAGATCAAGTCGTCTTTGTTCAGATCAAAGGCTTATTTTGAAAGCTTCACGTGGTTTCTGTGAATACGGCATCAGACATTTCTCCTTAATGCTTCCCAATTTCTTCCCAAAGGCTATCCAAATTCTGCTGTAGTTTGAACAAGCATCCCCTATTGAATAAGGGTTGTTAGCATTTTAATGACCTTATCTCAATGAACTTCTTTTGTTTCTTTTCCTGAATGATTGATTTAGCAATTTTTTTTCAGAACAGATCTTGAATCTTCCATTCTTCTGTAATACTTGCAATTTATGTAGGACAATCAAGACGAAAATTGATACATAAAGGTCACAGTGCTTAGTGAAGTAAGAGCTAGGATTTCATATAATCCAACAAAACACAAGGTTTAGCTAAGGAATGTAATCCAAATCCGGACCAAACTAAACCTTGGTTTGCATCAACTTTGTGTGCAGTGTAATTGCACAGCACAAATATCTGTAGGTTTCAACAGCAACTAACTTCAGGTTAGGAAGTTATCCTTAGCACATTTCATTAGAAAGAAGACTTTAAGTTGGAAATTCAGATTATTTCAGGGAATAAACCATCTATTCACTTGAGAAGAGACATTTTCAAGATGAAGAAAATCAGTGTTTTAAACAAATTTCCCAGTAACAGGACAGTGAACTCTCAACCTGGGAGTTCCAAACAGGGAATTAATCACAACAGCTCAAGGCTTTAAAGAAAACCTCAGCAACAACTCATGTTTTCACCTGTGCAAGCAGATGTATGACATTTCTTCACTCAAAATTCTACTTATCTTCTACAACACCCTGCGTTTAGTTTCTCCAAGCCCTTTCCTCTGTATAACACCATTAGCACCACGTGAGACAATACCGTTTCTGGAGTCACGGGGTGTTTATTTGTTTTCAGCCGCAGTCTACCGATAAGATTGACTTAACACCAATAGTGATTTGATGCCAATAACAAGAAGCAGCAGACATGCTGCAAACCTCACTGTCCTTCTTGCTCTCTCCCATAGCTTCGGTGAAGGCTCATTTTATGAAGATCACAGTGTAAATCTCCAGAAGTTCTTTCTCAGGCCAATTATTCTGCTGGTGAAATGGGATTTTTGAGGCAGACTGTTTGATGTATTCTGGCAGTGATCTCTTAGTTCATTTATCGTGTAAAGGGTCTATCTAAAGGACATCAAGAGAACCCTGCCAAACAAGTCCCACACTTTACAGCTTTCTCAGATTAAGATGACTAAGAAGCAACATTTCCTCAACCTAGCTTTAGAAGGCACGGTGTGAAAGTGCTTTTACATTAGTAGCATCTAAATAGCTGGCCAGACACAAAAGGCTTGTGCATGGGGGAGAGGAGAAAAGAGACCATAGGTATAAAAGTGCTTAAAAGTTACACTACCTCCGATTTGTTTAACAGAGAGTTAAATCGAACAGCCAGGCCAGAGAGATACTCGATAGGGAGAGCAGCAATAGTGGCATTCAGCAGCCTGCAGGTCAGATTCAAACCGTGTAGAGTGAGGATGAAGGTTGGACTCGATTATTCCAAGAGTCATTTCCAACCTAAATGATTCTATGAAGATTGCCAGGTCATGCAGTAAACCCTTCTGAACGTGGCACTGCCCTTGTAACTTACTTTCTGTGTTTGGCATTTCTGTATAACCTTCAGGTAATAGCACAATAGTAGTTTTTCTGCCATACATTTTTTTACATACTAGTCACTTAATGACTTGCTGGCTGTTCACCCCTAGACTAATTTCTAGATAACTAGTGTGAGAAATGTAAGAAATTGGAGGAAGAAAAAGATAATGTAATGGTTCAGGAAGATTAAGTGTTACTCCAGGGAAATATAGCCTGCTTCTACACGTAAAGCTGATTTCTAATATAAAACTGGGCTTCACATTTACATTCAAATATTTGTATCTGCATTCATCTCTAACTCAAGAGATTAAAGGAGACTAAATTCTTATGTAGCTTACAAAGAAAACTTACTATGGAGATGTTAATTTTCCAAAATGACAGACAAGTAAGCACCGTTTCTTGCATATAAGACTTGAAAAATATCACACCTTGAATACAGCAAAGCTCAGAAGGATTGGTGTAACAAATACCAAAAATATCCATCTTCACAAACTCTACATCAGGATACTGTCTCCTATATATGTATTTCTGAAATCTGCTGGAATAGTTATAAGGGTTTTTTCTGGTTTGTGTTTCTCTGGACTTCAGCTTTGAACAATGAGTAAAGAGACAATGCTAACTAGCACCAGGAGAAGCTTTTCAGTACCAGTGACATTACACATCAAACATTACCGCAGTTCAGAGACCTGAAATCTCTATCACATTTCCTTGTCTCTGCCACTCATCCTACAATACCATTTCTTTTAAGATGGTTTAGTAATCCAGAGCTATGGTATTTACTTCCTCTGTCTACCACACACACTGGTCTTTAAACAGCTGAGAAGTTCTTCATGCTGAACCATACTCCCTAACGAACCAGGTTCAGCATATTAATGCCATTATTGGCAAAAAGTATTTTATTTTACAATAAAACTTACAGAAAGAGAACAGACCCTTTGAAGTATCGTAATTGACCATTTATGCATTACTATATCCATGCTTCACACTTTTAAGTGCTTCAAGGCTTAAGGCTCATTCTCATCTGGAGTACTATGTCCAGCTCTGGAGTCCTCAGCACAGGAAGAACATAGGCCTGTTGGAACAGGTTCAGCGGAGGGCCACCAAGATGCTCAGAGCACTGGAGCACCTCTGCTGTGAAGACAGGCTGAGGGAACTGGGCTTGTTCAGCCTGGAGAAGAGAAAGCTGTGGGGACACTTTAGAGCAGCCTTCCAGTTACTGACGGGAGCTACAGGAGAGCTGGGGAGGGACTCTTTGTCAGGGAGTGGAGCCATAAGTCAAGTGGGACAGTTTTAAATAGGAAGAGAGGAGATTTGGATTAGGTACCAGAAAGAAATCCTTTGCTGTGAGGGTGGTGAGACCCTGGAACAGGTTGCTCAGAGAAGCTGTGGCTGCCCCATCCCTGGAGGGGTTCAAGGCCATGCTGGATGGGGCTTGGAGCACCCTGGTGTGGTGGGAAGTGTCCCTGCCCAGGGCAAGGGGGTTGGACCTGGATCATCTTTAAGGTTCCTTCCAACTCTAACCACTCTATGATTCCATGTTGCTTATCTTAGTCTGTACAACCACAATTAAAAGGTAGTGGGTTTATGAAATACCAGTACTCAGTAAATGTCCCCGCCATACTGAAAATTTACATTTCCCTACCTAAAAGTCTCTCATCATCATTTAATGCTAGAAGAAATAAGGAAGAAAAAGTAGAAATGTTCCCTTGTATTCAGACCTGAAACACCAGAACAAAATTGCCTATGATTTCTCATCTCACTCACTTTTTTCCCTGAACAAAAGGTGTCTTTCAAAATTTCTCAGGAGTCAAAAACCCTGCAAACTAACTCAAGGTTCTCTCCACCTTCAACACAAAAAGAATACCAAAAAACCAGGAAGAAAAGTCAATGAAAATTACCACATGAAAATAAAATAACGTTAGCAGTAAACTGAATCCATTACAACGCTCTCAAGTATGTTATACCCAGTGTAATTTCTTTTGACAACTGTAGGAAAGTGGTATCAAACTAGGGGGAAAAAAAAATGCCAAGGGCAGATTTTACTCGTAGGAGACTGCAGCTCTACGGCAGGCAAGGACACCACCGTACTTCAAGGAGAGATGAATGTCTACTGTAGCAGAAAGAGAACTGGGCTGAGAACAGAAAGAGTGGCACTGTCTTGCAGACACTACTAATTAGTGAAGAAAGCAAGCAGTGAGTGTTGTTTACCTCTGATAGCTTTACTGAACCCTTCCTAGGTCAGGCATCATTCAGAAGAGGGTTCCTCTCCAGCATCTCTTCACAGCAAGCGATGCGCCTGCTAGCGCTCTGCTGCCTCTGGTACTTGGAGGGAGCAGAACTGTGGTGACACCTATGTTGTTCCTACAGTGCTGTACTTGAAAGTAGCAATGCAAGTCGTGGAGAGGGTAGTTTTCTACTACCTTTATGAGTAAGCTCTTGACTTGAAGTAGCTGTTTTGAATGCCATAGCACACTTTGGTGTATCACTAAGAGGACAGAAATTTCATGTTGCCCTGCCTCCTGCATCTCTGCAGCTTTTTTCCATGCACTGTACTCTTACAGTACATATATGATAAGTAGTTTTTCAGTAAAATCATTTTACATCATTTGCAATCCTCAGGTAAACAGAAATGGAGTGCTCTGACTACACTATGAATGCATATAGCCCTTATTTGGGAACTAATACGCTTTAAGATCTGATCTCAAAGACTGAAACTTTTAGCCTTCCAACTGAACTGAGACAAAAGTATTTGCTTAGATACAACTAGAACATAGAATATAACTATTATAATAATTATTACCATAATTACAGATTTTGCAGCTTTTACCATTACAGGACTAATGGGGAGGGGGGAGTCTGCACCTTTATATAAAATGAACGTCTTCCTCTCCAATGCATAGTATGTCAAAGAATTTACAATAGATACATTAATTCACCAGTTCTAAGACATCAGCCAAAGGTGCTAAGAATCAGTAGGTCATGTATTCATCTCTCCTTTCACTCCCAAGACGCTCCTCACACGTGTCAGTCTAGAGATGGGGACAAAAACTTACACGTGCAAGAGCTAGGAAGCCACAAATTAGTTCTGATGTCCTCAAGAATTCAGAAAACAAACACAAGCCCCACCACCTCACTGGAAATCTAGATACAATACAAACAGCACTGTGGCATTTCTGGTTGACATCTATACCAGGATAAGTCATCGTCCACATAAAGTGACAGGGACTTGTTTGATCACGACATCATGCCAAGGAAGAGTCATTATTCATAGAATCATTCAGGTTGGAAGAGACCCTTGGGATCATCGAGTCCAATCATCTGCCCTACTCTACAAGTTCTCCCCCTATTACGGAGCTCTTGGTGCACTTGGGGTTCAAAGGGAAATCTGTTCTGAAGTACAGGAGTATCTAGAGTGGAGCTACCATCAGCCAGCAGAGTTTATTCTGACTGTGCCTCTCGGAGAAAGAGTAAGCAACTTTTGGGTCTGCATAAATGGAGGTAGCAGAATTTAATAGTTTCCTATCAACCTAACCTTGAAAGTAACGATAGAATAATGAATCTGAAAGCAGTTTAGAACTAATGTAACTGCCAGTAACTTCATGCTGAACACAAAAGCGATAATAAAAGCACTCCACTAGTCACACACTTGAATGAAATATGGGGAAAAGATCTAATCAATAGGTTGCCTGGTGAGATAGTCAGAACTGAACTCTTGTCATTGATCTATTTGATTCACAGCTATTTTTTTGTTGTTGTTGTTTTCTTATTAATTTTGTATTTATTTTAACTGACACTGACAGCCCAGCCATGCCAAAAAGCTCTTACAGAGTTCAGCTTAAGGTCTGTCATTAGCATCTGCTCTCATACACTAGGAATTCTCTCTTCCCTGGCTTATTTCCACTGATTAAATACTTGAGGCTGACAGACTTCCCCTCCATCCTCTCCTCTTAAGCTAACTATTATCTATCTTTTTTTTTTCTTTTTTGAATATTGGACATAGTGAAGGTTTAGCCATTCCATATCTGCAGAACTCTCAGGATCTTGTTGTCTAACATGGTAAAACGTGATGTGTTCTTTCTTCCCCCCGCTCCTGCTGAGAAAGCCTGCCTTTATTATTTTAGTTAACTAAATATTAACCTAGTCCCTTAGATATTCTGCAGCAGAGGTTGTCTCATCCTTTTCATATGTAAAAAAAAGCCTGAGTGTAACATCATTATAATCTCCAAATCTCAAAAGCCTTAAGTTCATGTTACAGTCGCTCCTGATTGCACTTGAAGTTATTTTCTTTACAGAAACTTGCCAACAGTGCCGTGTCAGCACCTTTGCTTTCTCTCTTGGAGCGCTGGGAGGTACCTGATTTATGGATATCAACTCTTCATGGTTTTGAAAATGCTGCTTTAAAGAGGCACATCATGAAAACGTTTGTCCAACCCCACTCTCCCTTCTCCTCCCTTGCTTCTGGCTCTCCGGTAAAATCTATCATGAAATAAGGAGGCTGACTTGATGGGAAAAGTACGTACACAAAACCATACTCAGTTTCCAGTAAATCTCTGGTATGGACCAGTAAAGCTGAAAAGTTAAAAAACAAAAGAAAAGACTGAATCTATCCTCTGCTGGTGTCACTTCTTTCATCACTCACTGTCTAAATCTTATAGCACAGCGTAGGGAATCAAGTCACACGTCAGAAACTGATCTCATTCTTCTAAATATTTCAAAAGAATTAAATAACTAAGGTCAAAGAAGGACGGGCTGAAAAGAGTATTTTGCTTCCCCACCCCTTCCCTGGTCACTTCACATGTTTTTAAGTTTGAAAGTTTTATTTACTTGCCCAGCAAATCATTCAGTACAAGAAGCTTCGTACAAACAATTGGCCAGAACTTTGTGTGTCATTCTTCCTTGAAATATACTCTGTCCTATTTATTTATATTTTTCCTATAATCTACTTAGTTTATGACTAACTTATGAGCATGAAAGGAAACAACCCAGGGAATCGTGGTGATTCATCACATGAGTGTTTTTTGTAGTATTTTTAGGTAAGAGACCTGAGAGTAAGAAATCTATTAATACCTCGCAGTTCGTTCTGATTGCTGATTTTATAAGACAAAGTCGGAACAATACTTTGAGAAACAGTTTGCAAAACAATGATTGTGACACTTCTGCTTCCTAACATTGTGACAGTGAAACTAATCCTCCAAACAGGAAGAATTTCTTCCTGTGGGTATTCACTTTAGGATGAATACATAGACAAATGTTCAGCAAGCCCTTCTTTAACTCCCTAAAAGGAGGGTGTAGCCAGGGGAGTTGGCCTCTTCTCCCAAGTCACAGGTGATGGGACAAGAGGAAACGGCCTCAAACTGCACCAGGGGAGGTTCAGGTTGGAGACTAGGAATAAATTTTCACACAAAAATGGTTGTCAAGCCTTGGAATGAGCTGCCCAGGGAAGTGGTCAAGGCACCATCCCTGGAGGTATTTAAAAGCTGGGTTGCCATAGTGCTTAGAGACATGGGTCAGTGATGGTTTTTATCAGAGTTTGGTTGATGGTTGGACTAGAAGATCTTAAAGGTCTCTTCCATCCTCCACAATTCTATGATTCTGATATTTAAAGAGAAACATTATCAGTATCTGCTGATCACTATGGTTAAGGGCATCACCAATCCGACTCAAACTATGCCTCAGACAAGATTTAGCC
Source organism: Jacana jacana (assembly GCA_013400555.1). Classification (NCBI taxonomy): domain Eukaryota; kingdom Metazoa; phylum Chordata; class Aves; order Charadriiformes; family Jacanidae; genus Jacana; species Jacana jacana. The sequence continues at coordinate 100,298 of VZTM01037557.1, forward strand.
CTTACTGAGCCTTTATTGCTAAAGGAGCCAAGGCTTATTCCTCCGTTGGGTACTTTGTGCTGCAGACAGACGGTGTTAGGAGGAATGGTTCCACACCAGGCTTTAAAGATCAACCAATTTTGCCTGCAACTGCAGAAATGCAAATCCTTTTATAGCTTTGTAAGTTTAGCTTTTTAGGTAAATTTATGTACATAAAGTAAACTGATGTGATCGGCACATTAAAGAGACTGGAAACACATTAGAGCAAGTTTTCCTCTATCTGTCTACAAGAAATTAGAATTACAGCACTATTAACCTCACTTGAACAGGTGATGTATTCAGGTACTGCAATTCAGAAACTCCTGTAATGTTTTTTTCTCCTTTCATTCACATTACTAAAAGAGTTTTTAGTACAGATTGACTCATAATCTGTGTGTGTAAGCACATAGACTATAAACAGTAGTGAAAAATATGATTGTATCACGCATAGGCACATAGACTATAAACGGTAGTGAAAATATTAGTATAGCTAAAATAGCAACTATTTAAAGCAATTTACAATATAAAAACATAAACTGTAAAATACTGAGAGTACAGACTGTGTGATGATAAAAAACCCAACACATTCCAGGAAAGTGTTAAGCACAGATTTCATTTCCTCATCCTTTCCATTGAGCCCAACAAGAAGTTACAGCTAAAAGTTAAGGGGCTTCTTTGTATTCCTTTTTGACTAAAATCTCTGTCACTGTACCAGCTCTATTAATGAGTTGCAGGCTATTAAAAACCAGTAAATCCTAAATGAGAAGAAACTTTATGAAATAACACCTAGGAGTTTAACTCTGAGTCTAACTTTTTCATACTGTAAGGTGAATTTATTGCTCACGAGAAGTTCAGATGAAGACCCCTTGGGCTGAAGTTAACCATGCAGCCACAGGCCAGTAGTGCAGCAGCTTTGTCAAATCACCCCTTCAAACGTCCCCCTGCTCTGAAGCCAGAGTTTATTCACTGCTAGCTCAAGAAGCGTGTGCGCTTCCCCCTTCCATTCCATCCCCCCTTATTTGTAAATTTAATTTTAAATGCTAGAAAAAAAGAACAGAAAGCTATTTTCATGAAGAAGTGCGCTTTCTAGTCTCAAGGGGGCTTCAGATGGCATGTACTCGTGCAAGTAATCTTACTTGAGCAACTGTGCTGATTTTGAAGTTGATTTTTTCACAAGTTTTTGGCAGGATTTGGTCTTCATTTGCCAGCCTCCCACGGTGCATTACCTCCCTTCCTGCTCTGCGAAGCTCAGTCTCCCCAGTTAATGAGGGCCAACCTCCAGGCAGAACCACAGGCTAAAAGGTACAGTTCCCCAGGTGCAGAAGACCAAAAATTGGCATGGAAGTGAATGGCTGTGGATTCCAGCATGATTTGCTCCTGGGTAACTGTGTGCTCATCATCACTGGGAAGTCAATCCCTAACGAGCCAAATGGGAGACAGCCATATAAAAGCCAGGCCTTCTGTGTGCCAGACCTCACCAGCAACAGGAATAATATGGCAAAATGCCTTTCATTCTCCTCTTTGATGAGCTCTGTGCACAGTTCCACTTTGACAACTGCCAAGCAAATGAAAGTGGAGAACATTTTGCAGCTTTACACCCGTCTAACATGTAAGTGAAGGTTTTATTACCTGCAGTATATATCCCCAGAGAAGTTCAGTAAGACCATTGCTCCTTTTTCCCCCGCTCCAAGTCCTACACCAACATACCTGGACATGCTCCCTGACTGTCTATACTCAATTTTAAACAGTCTTAATACTTTAATCTCAAAATTTGAAGATAGGCACAGGACTGTTGACTGGATGATATATTTTGCAAATCCACTATTAAGAGGGAAATGTTGAACCCCATTCAGATTACTGGTGCTATGGATGGGTTTTGCCATTAAGCTACAAAGAACATCTGAAGTTTCCTAACATTCAGGGATATTCCATGATGCATCTCACTACAGAAACTGAGGCCAGCTATGAATTGCAGGCAGAAATGAAAGCCGCGTGCATCAAAGAGGGGAGGAAAAACAGAATATATCGGGGTTGATTTGCCTCTTCATTTCAACAGTTAGCTGTTTGGGCATATCTCAGACACCATCCAAAACCACAGGCTGGAAGGAACTTCTGGAAGTCTTTTGGTTCAGCTGCCTTGCAACCTCTCCTGCCAATCTGTTCTAGTCTTTCATCACCCTCATGGGGAAAAAATAGGAAATAATTAAGGAAGTTCTTGGCAATCCAGGTTTCCCACAGTGCCACAGACAGCTACGTACAGTACTATGTCCATCAAATACATTGATGAAACATTTTGATATAAGGTAACCTGATGGCTCAGTAAATGGGCAAGACTCATGCTTTACTAATTCCACATTCTCTAATTTATTTTAGGCCATGTCAAGTATCTGCGTCATGACTTAATTCTTTTAAGAAATCTGAGGACATCACTACAACTTCTATTCCTAACCATGCTTTTATCAAATGAGTCATTAGCTACACTCTGCTACATCTGCTTTTTATTCAATATATGATAAAATATAAAAATCAACATCTATCAGCAAGAAAAGATCTGGGAGTGCCACAAAGCAGATTTTTGGTCACATGCTGGCCTTCTGCTACAGTATGAGCCACATAAATTACTCAAGATATTCATAGATGGTAGCCAAACAAGAGGGCTGACAAGCAGCAAGGCCGTTGCTAAAGACCATTTTATTCAGCAGATCTTCATCCAGACGTTAGCAAATGTGTGTTGATAGAGAACTTGTAAAAAACTTAAAAGCTTGGAAAATTCAGCTCTGGTTCCATCACCTAAGCAAGCTTTAGGCTTTCTAGAACAGACTGAGGACAAGGTACAGCACTAAGCTAGCAGCTCTAAGAGCCTATTCGATGCTCATTTAGGTGCCCGCCTTTAGATATCTGCGTCTAAACAACGTGATGGTTTAAGGTAAACAAACAAGTAGTCCTCAGGCAAAGAACATCCCGTTAGAAAACAATCCTGTAGAATGGGAACCCTCTAGCAGTTCAAACTTCAAACTAGCAGTACAAACTTCTAGTCCATTAGCCCAATTTTGTTTTGATTCAACGGCTTCTACAGAATCCAAGGAGGGCTCAGACACTGTCTGCCACCCCACCAGGAGGAATTTTACTTTCTGTCTACTTGGCACACTTTTTGATAGATGGAAATAGTTCTGTTTGTGCCTCTGGAGACTGCCTAATACAATTATAGTATTTTTCTCTAGAGAATCTGTCTCGTACAGGATGAGTAGTTTGCAGTGGAAAAAAAAATATTAAAAAATCATAATTTCAATCTGATCAAACCCATTTTCAAAATGGGAGCGTATCTTTCCCTTACAAAAATGTTATTTTAAATTATAAGCAACCTCATGAGTCCATGTTTCTGCTAACCCACCCTCCCAAAACATAAAAGGTCTTTCTTCCTGCATAAAAGACGTGCTTTCAATGACTCTAAACACAAGTATGTTTAGGTCTTATCATCAGGCCACAGTTTCATGGGTAAAATATATTATTAGCTAGAGTCCTGTAAGTATCTATTTTAGTTTTTGGAACAAGTCAGGTTTTAAAAATAGCATTATGGTTTATCCCAATTTACTGTTTATCTTAGTTTTCCAACATCTAAAAGGCCATCAGATCTGCTGTCATTTTAATCCAAATAGTCTGTGGCTGTGACAGTGTTTGGTGTAGGTATATTTTGCCCTAATATTCCAGATAACCATTAAAAATGCATACAATTCCTCTTCACCTTCCACACGGAGCAGAGGAGCCGAGGAAACAGGATCCATCAGGATAGCGCTGAAGTTTATCTATAAAGTTCTGTTCTTTGGAGTTTCTAAGAATTCCTTGTCGGCAACTGCCTGAATTTCTAAATTGTGTGTCCTATCAACACTGCCTGGTATTTTCTGAGGTAGTAGCGAGCGGGGACTGTTGATGCAGATCGATAACAGAGTTTAGCTTCGCTACAGCAGCTGAAATATTTTCCTGTACCAACACCCTTTCAGTCATGGGCCCTCAATGTACAGGTTAGCACCAAGTGCTGAGCCCACACAGATTTCAGTGGGAGTAGTTATACCACCTCATTCCCTCAATACACCCAGAAACAGTGATACCTGGCTCTCATGAACGGAGTAATCTTTATAAGATACCAGTGTGGGAGACAGGGAGCCAAAGACACAACATCCAGGCAAGCTAACGTATCATGAAGTTAATCCAAGGTGCTCAAGAGATTGCAGGAAAAAAAAAAAAGATAATATTTCCCACCACCACCACCACAAGAGAAAAGTTAACATTTGTAAAAGGTGTTTCTAGTAATAAAATAGCTGGAGAATTAAGAGCCAGTAAAAATGACACTGGTCACCTTGCAGGCATTGCTATGGAGACAGCAAGACATAAAAATCCTTTCAGACAGGATAGGTCAGGGCATCCTTAAATAGAAAACAACAATAAATCCACATCATTCCCAAAAGCCTTTGGGGCCTTGCTATAAACCCTCATCACAACTTTTGCACTGGCTAGTATATCAAAGCACTTTGTCATGTGCCAATAGGCCTGCACAGGATCTGATATTCCAGCAGCAACAAATGACAAGTCACAGACCATCCTAATCACATTTCCTATTTTTTAAATGCTCCCATTACTGCAAGTCACTATAACGTCATAGAAAATAAATCAGCTTAAGAAAATAATTTAATTCAATACAAGTACTTCTGGGAAAGAAAGAAAAAAACCAAAACCAAGGCAAAAGCAGCCAGGCCCGTAAGCCCATTAACCCGGCAAGTCTTCCTACGATAGAAGTTTCCACTCAAGATCTCATGGAGTAACCACAAAGAGGAGAGCGGGAGTAAGCATCAAACTCAAGAACTCCTCTGTAGCATACTTCATAAAAGTCATTTAGTTTAGGGTCACAGACATAACTTGGCTCTCGGGGGAAAATATAACCAAACCAGTGACAGTTTTTGCAAAGCAAATAACCCTTTCATGTCCTAACAGAGCAAGTCTGCAGTAGGATATATTCTTCTTCACTTCTAGTCGCTATAAACAAATCATTGCCTTCTAAGAGGCATGTGGGAAGTCCTTGGTTAGCTATGTGTGATGCTCTGTAGGGCAGGTGGAAGAACCAGGAGTGTGATACAGCTTGCAGACTTCTCTCTGAATAATCCAACCAGAATTAGCATGTTCAGGACCAACAGAAACACTGAGCAGATGGCTCCTGCACCAGCTAGAGCTGCAGGTGACTGCCTTACATCTATCTAGACATTACATGTTACTTCTGCTCTGATGGCTGGTATTCCAAAGGCACCCAAGAACATTAAACATGTGAAGTCTCAAAGAGCTGGAGGAAGTTAACCATCCTACTCACAATTGCTTCCTTTCACCATCAGCTTTGGCTCAATATTACCCCCAAATACTCCGAAGTGCCGAGAGCTCATTTTCCTACACGCATTAAATCTCCTGTGCTCTACCAACTTCCTTCCTTCCCTACAGAGGGGAACCACATAACTGAGGAGATTGCATTTTTCCAACAGTAAATTGCTCCTCAGTGCCCCAGAGAATAGCAATGTTCATTTTACATTTAAAATACTGGACTTCTGATTATTTCACCTACAAAAGGAACAGCATATTAAAAGAAAAAAATAAATGAGCTGTGTTTAAAGCTAGGAGGTAAATAGATAACAAATTCCTTTTCAAAAAACATTCTTCATAGTGAAAGCCATGCAGTCATTCTGTATCTTCTCAGTAATAAAAATACTACAAAAGCAGGTATTATGCATAATTCACTTTAATTAAACTGAAAGAAACCCAGCAAAACCAGAAAACCGTAACTACTTTCAACTGAAACAGCAGTCACTTCATCCAGGGCTAAGTTTTCTGTAAAAAAGCAGAATCTGCTTTCATTTACATCTTTGCAACTCCACTGATGTTCAGGGAAGCTGAAGATAAGCCTCAGTTACAGAATATAATTTGGAGGTTACACGCAAAGGATCTGCACTCCACCTTTCCCATCAATAATTTTGGAGAAACTCATAATTACAGTAATGCTTTCTCCTTCATCACCCTGACTTTGATATAAGTCAGGAAAAAGAGAAGGAGATGGATGAGAGCCCATCACAAGTTCTACCAAAGCTGCATAGTTTAGAAGACGATACTTCGTTAAGACCTCTCCAGTTGTACCAAGGATCTTTTGGTTTCCTTTAAGAAAGGTCTGAATCTTACTTAAGAGACATCATCTATATCTGAGTTAGGAAATGGAAAGAGTATTACATGTGGAGGTCTGGTACGTATTCTTTAGGCAAATGGACAGACAGCATTGATGTAGAAACCAAAATGAACATCTCTACCACAAACAAGACGTACTGTGCACATGAAATGCCGCAGGGGATTGACGTATGGAGGGAAACCTTATGACCTACCCAAATTAGAATCTCAGACTACAAGAGTGAAGGTAGGAGATGTGATCAAAATTCTCTAGCTGCTAGGTGTTCTATGGAAAGAGGCCACATTCACTCATCTCATTAAAATTCATGGAAATTGAAAATCTCCAAAAGCCCAGGAGGGATGGGGTCAGAAAAAATCTATTTGCCAAAACTGGGAAGCTTACTCTAAATTCACCTTGAAAGCACTTTCCCCATCGCAGATTGCCTGAGAGCCTTCTGATTTCTCTCCTACTTAGGTGATAATTACAGAACATGTTTTCTCCCTGGCTAATGCACACCGTAGGGGGGCACTTCAACATATTATCCAGATTACCACGGTTTGTTCCTAACTAGATCTTTGTTGGAAATCATTTCTCCTTTGCTGTCTCTCCAACTCATTCAACTCATTGAGAGACTTTTTTTTCTCATTTCCTTCTGTTTCTCACATCTCATCCTCTGGCTGTGTTGTTTGATATCCTAACTGGTTTAGTATTAAATATCGTTGAACTTCGAGCTCCTGTTTTCCCCTTTTTCATTGCTTTTTCCTTTGAATTTACTGTAGTCAGGACACAATGACCGTCAGGCACGGGGATGATGGAAGAGGGACATTTATCAATAGCACCATCCTCTTGGGGATGAAACTTCTAGAAGGTACAAACCCAAAGGGAAAAACACAACGCTTTTCCTAAAGGATTTCCAAGGGCACCAGAACCAACTGAGGTTTTTAAGATCATCACAGCCAGGAAGAATCTGCCTTTATGAGATTTTGCCAATGCTGGATACTTGCCTCATGTGGTCTGAGCTGGCCCTCACACCGCTTCTGCTGCTTTTCAGTTCTTGCACAAAGTGACACCAAGAGGAAGATGTGATGGGAAATGCTGCATGGCCACGTTTCCACAACAGGGAATTCTGTCTCCTCCTGACACTGCTGCAGTACAACAACAGTATTGCTCCATGCTCGGCCACCTCCCCGGCCCTGGGGACTCCTTCAGTTTCAGTCTTATTAACAGCTAATAAACCCAGTGTTTTTGAGATTAAACTGAGTCTCAGACTGCATTTAGCAACAGAAACAATGCTTTTAGGCACATTAGAAGTAGAGTCAAGACCCCTAGGTTGTTTATTTTTCTTTTAACTAGTAGGTCCATTTTATTCTTCAAAAGAAAGCTGGGATAGACTAGTTTGTGGTTGAGTTTTCTGTGGTTTTATGTTGTGTTTTTTTTTTAAAAAAACAAAACCAAAACACCCCAACACCTGCTTTTCTCCTATTTGATAAAAATTGCAGAACATGAACAGCAGGAATGCTGCAGTGAACAGCTTGCTAAGTATATCCCAAAGATTTAACTTTCCAAACAGAAGCGGCTGCTTTCTGCTTAACCCCTCCCATGGTTTTGCAAGCGATATTGATGGTCAATAACAGACCATAATTATTCCCCTTGAATTCACCAGTCTACAGGATTGCTAAGAGGAAAATTAAACGTCCTTTCACAAAGTTCTCAGTATTTCTGCACTGAGAAATAATACAAGAACAAAGACTTTCTCCAAAGCCCTTAGAAAGGTGGGCCACTTTGGAAACAATCAGTCCCAGCTGTGACTAAATCAACAGAATCACACATTGTTAAAGAAGTTTTTCCCTTTAAGGTAGTAAGAAGAGATTTTTTTTTTTCCCTCAGTCTACCTGTCCCCTTCTATATACTGTTCACTCTATATATTTTTCAATCTATATATTGTTCAATCTATATATTGCTCACCCAGCCCGCTCTACAGCCCCCTCCCATTCCCCTGAGACCAATTATTCATGATGTCGATAGTAGTCATTGAAGCTTTTCTACATCTAAGATAAAACAAACACTAAAGACTGTAAGTATTTTATATACGCAATGTGGTCTTCAAAGAGAATTTTTTTATATTAATTAAGGTTAAGCACAAATTCCCCTCAACCCATATGAACAACATTCATACCAACATGTCCTAAGGAATCTAAAGCAGCAACCAATATTCTTCTCTTCACTCCTTTTCCTCCCCCAGACTTCAATTTCTGCCTCTTTCAGAATCCTATCTGGCATGTGGAGGAGGCTTTTTCAATAAATCAATACTCTAATAAAAAATGACTGCCTCTATGTACTCCACATATTAAGTGAGTTTTTCTTATACAGATAAAACCATTCACCTTATGCTCTATATTTGACATTCATTTTTAATAACAGACCTCAATAAAAGAAGCACCTGGCAAAAACTCAGCTCTGAAATAGCACAATGTTAACATCTTGTCTGCTTTGACAATATTTTTCTGATAAGGCATAATAACTAATCAATTTGATTTGGTTTCAGAAAGAATGCTAGCATTATGCTGTTTTCAAAGTATACTTTTGAAAAAGATTAACCATCTGAGAAAGCTGCAATGAGGGTAGGCATGCTAATTAATAGCTATCACGTTTCATCAGTAAAATGGAAGGCTACAGTTTTCACCAAGAATGAAATTAGCAGCTTATCCATGACAAACATAAAAGAGAAAACCAAATTGTAGGTTTTTTCTAAATCTACTACAGCATAAATATCCCCATAGCATCTATAGGGAAACCAACACATCCACACACAAAGGACAAACTGCCTTCCAAAATGTCATCTTTAAGAGTGGAATTTCCAAAACTACTTTTGTGTCTCACTTTTACTCCGGGAAAGAAGGAAAACACAGGGAAAGGAGAGCCTGAGCGTAAGGGAGTTGTTGAGAAACACCACCAACCAGAACCCATCTCCATGCTCTGAACAACTGCCAGCATCCCAAATGAGGACAGGCCTCCTGACATTGTCCACACGTTGAGTCGTTGTGTTTTGTGCTTAACCTCCGTTCTGCCCTCAGGCTGCCACCAAAGAGGCAGAGGAGGTGTACAGTTCCCAAAAGCACAGATACCAATTCCTACAGCCTAGGCTTCCATTTCACACCAGTCACTTACCCAGATGTTTCCATCCTGGTGGTAGGGTTTCCAGTTTCTCCCCGTGTCGCTGTAGAGCATCCGATACTGAGTGACCCAGTCGGAACTGCTGTACCTGCCCTGGGTGGCAACAGCGCTGAGCTGCTTCCTGCTCCCAAAATCCACCTGCAGCCACTGGTAATGATCGCTGTCTGATGGAGACCAACCTCCTGCACCTGGTGGGTTGAAAGAGAACGCAGAGATTTTAGAGCTCAAACACTGGCTTTGAAGTCAGCAGGTTGTGAAGGTGCCGAGGGCTGGAAGGCAGCCCAGCCGAGAGCAGTGTAATAAAAAGCCCCCTCAAACATATACAAGAGAAATATGACTGCAAGTTGGGTTTGTTTTCTTTATTTAAAATGCATCGTTAGCACAGGCTTCAAATGCATTAACTCTGTTGCCTTAATCATTTTATGATGTAATTGTAATGATTTAATGGGCTGCCTGCTAATGAATCAATGCCTTTATAATGCCTTAATTACAGTTTATTAGTTTTTGCCAAATTATAATTGTGCAAGGGTTGACCAATTTGCCATGAAATCTTTTGTCAGAGGAAGCTGGCACAAATCAATAACAGTCTTTGGATTTTGCATGCCTTTTCAATAGCATTTCATGTTAAAGAGATAATATAGATAAAACAGGAGGAAATAAGAGCAAGCTCTCCACTTTCCTGTGATTTACTAGAGCCCACAAACCCAAACATCTCCCAGAGGAACTGAAAAATGAGCAAATCCTGCAGGGCTGGATCCAGTTTCCATATGCTGGGGGACCACGCTGTCACAGCTTACACTGGCAGATGCCCTGCAGAAATGTTATTGCTCTTTATAGTTCTAAAAATCAACTTGATACTAATACAATTAACAATGTTCTTCTCTGCCACCAGACTACAGTGAGGTAAATCAGGAAGGCAAATGACACACGGGTAAAGGTAACCTGAAGACATTAATGCAACTTCTTATTCTTCAGAAATAGAAAAATATGGATGTGGAAAACTGATAAAAATGCTAAAATGGGTATTATCATATATTTCGCATAAAAGTAACTATTAAGAAACACAGGCAACATAAAAAAAAACCCTATCAACGGGGAGTAAAAGTGGAGAATCATTCTCTCTATACTCACAGCACACATTAAGACACAGAACACAAAAATTTTATAAAGTTGAAGTGATTACAGGGTTGGGGGTTTAGTTTCTTTTTTTATTATTATTATTTTTTGCTTTTAATTTAGGTTCAGGACAAACAAACGGTCTGGCACACCGTGAAATCATATAGCCTAGCCCATGGGCCAAATGTAACTTTCCCTTCTAGACTTCAGTTGATGTCACTAACCTGGTCTGACTGCCAGAAGCAAGAAACTCTTTGCTTTGCTGCATCTTATATACTCCCATCATTAGGCGGCAGCATTGCCTCAGTCTTAGGCAACTCCAAAACTCATTCAGCTCCTACAGGTGTTAACATTTGCAGGTCATCGGGCATTCTGAGGTTGTGATAGCAAGGGGATCGCTTGATGTCATGAGTGGTTGCCTTTCCTCATAATTACAAACGTAGCTCTACTGCAATAACATCAAATTTATCAACATTTTTGAGATTTACAATAGCTGCTTTCTCCCTGCACCACAGATAATTATACCCAGCACTATTAAGTGGAAACTGTAGACAGAGGGAAATAGCTAAATGTCATTTTTGCCCCCTATTTTTTTAAGAAAAAGACCAAACCAACTAAAAAACCCCACCAAACCAAAACACTAAAAGCACCTGGCAGCAAAAAGTATTCTCACATGTTCTCAAATTCCAACTAACTCTGGTTTTGCAGGGAATAACTGGCCATTTTAAAATAGAATGTAGCTTCTTTGTGACAACAAGCAAGGCGATTGAAAGAGGTGGCAGAGATGCCACTTTCTATGTCCTAACATCCCGGTCCAATTGGCGCAATTTGCCTGGGCCTGACGGTGCCCAAAGGATACGAAGCTGCCCACGTAAAGAAGTCATCTTTGTAAAAGGACCCCTTTTTTGGTGGCCCCAGAGTAAGTAAGGTTCAAATGTGAGCATTCCAAAATTATTATGGGAGACAGAGCTGATAAATCCATCACTAACGTGTCCTTCAGCAATGCAACTGTTAAAAAGCATGACACACTACAGCTGCAAGAAGCCTGAAGTAGGCTTTACACACACAGATTTCTACTAAAAACTGCAGATTTTGTTACACACTTTTAACAGTAATACAATACAATTCTCCCTTTTATTGTAGTCCTATTACTGAGATGAGACCTTGGACTTCTGCAGCTGATTTCCACGCTCGTACATTGCAAATGGCAACTAGGTTTCACAAAGTCTTCACCTACAAATCCACTGAAAGGTTTTCAAACACTGAGTGCTAACATTCACTTTCCTTTTTTCTTTTTTGAGGTAAGAAGAGGCAGAAAACATCATACCTGGGACATAACAAAAGGTAGAGATAACTGAATCAACAGTCACACCTAGGCCAGGAGACTGAAAGAGGAGTACTGCAAGACCACCTGCCCTAGAACCCCTTCTAATAAAGAAGACCCAAGGCTTTTGGTCAATATTGCAGATGGCAGTAAACAATATCAGTATCACACCACTGGGTTCTTGACCTAATTCTCTCAGTTTCACATTTGCCTTCCAGCTTTTCCTGGAAGTAACTTTCCAGCAAGTGTATACATATTCCAGCAAGTAAATAAATAAATGTGGAAAGGGATGGAGAAACACTTTGGATTACAGCTACAGGTGCTGCTCAGCAGACCGGCACGGGAAGGAAATGGTGACCAGTCATGGCAGGCATCAGCCATTCCCCAGAAACAGCCTGTGGGCATCAATTAAAAACTTCCTCTTCCCCTTTGATTCATCAAGTTGTTTAATTTGGGGTGGGGATTACGGTGTTCATTTTGTTTGTGATTGGTATATAACCTCTACTGATTCAAGGACTAATAAAAGTCTTTTTTTTTTTCAGGAGCATGCTCTAAAGGAAGTCATGAAAAAGTTGGATTATACAAAAATTTCCCTGCTGTGAGATCCTTGCAAAGGCCCTGAACTTAGCAGAGGAATTGAAGCACGTTTGTGCCTCCATTCCCTCTAAGCAGGTACAAAACTTATGCTCACAGCTCAGGACATCATTCAATATTTTCCTGAATAATATCAGCTTCTTCACTGGAAGAAAGAATAAAATGGTTTGCTATTGTACCGGGAAGAGAGGAATTACTGGCAAATAAAACATTCAACACGTTTTACCTTTTTTAAAGGAGTGGCAAATTTGGAAACCAAACCTCATTTCCACAATATGGTCTTATTTTTGATATAGGCTTACTTTTATGGCCACCATTATGAAGGAATAATGAAGTGTCTTTAAAGAAATGAGTAAAATAACAGTGTGGTAACAGTTTTCAGTAAGCATTACTTTATACTGAAACTGCAATGGTATATTAAATTTGTTGAATAAATGCTATTCACAGTATTACTCCTCATACCGTGGTGTAAACTGTTAGTTGCAGGCTATATTCTGAATTTCATTACATGCTTTATTTGCACTTTTTATTATGGCAGAAAAACAGGCAAAGGATTCATGGGGGTTTTATATGATACTCTGTTTTACTTCATGTACTGCCTTTTAATGCCAAATGCCACTACAAAAATCAAAGCCAGTTACAAATTACTAGAAAGATATTACAACTCCAAAGCATTTGAAAGAACATATGCATATAATAGACTTCAATTAAACAGCTAAGGAGCATTTATGGGGTTCCTTGGTAGTGGAGGTGCAAGGAATACAATTGCAGACAGTCTTGGTCCAAGATTCGTTGTGATCAAACACGTTCACCTGCTCAGCAGCTGAAATAATTGACATGGTGACATTAACCAGGAGGGGTTATTTATACCATATAGCACTTCATGCTATGGACAGGGCAACTTGAGCAAGAAGGACTGGACATCAACCTTGGATTAAAGGTATCTGAGCTACAAGTTCAGTGACAGTGAAGTCACCATCAAGGTTGCCCACAGATCCCTATGCAACCCAGAAACTTCCCTGGGCAGGAAAACTTAAAAGTCTTCATCAGCCAAGCCAGCCCAGAGCACTTTTGGGGTAAAAAAGGTGACTATGGAAGATTCCATAAAGCTTTACTTTCAAAGCAAGCTACTGCAAGTCATTTGATCTGCTCCTACTGCAGAGGGACCAAACAACGTGCAATGAGTCTACTCCTGAAAAACACCCTGGGTGACACAGAAGACGCATAAAACTACATTCAGAATGCTAAGAACTTGTAAAGTCAAGTATTTTCATGGTTATCCACCACATAAAATAGCTAACAAATAATATTAGCGTCTTTACAAGAGCTGAAGTTCCAAAATTCCTGGGTTTTAATGATGAAAATCCCCATGACTTTAATGTTTTTATTGGATTTCATTCTACAGGTTTATTCTTTGGAACTGAAAACAATATGAAAAGCCTATCTCCAAACAACATACGCAGAAGATAAGACTTCATATATTTCTAGAAGTATAAAGAAATCAAGCCAATGTTGGTCTATTTTTGCAAAATTTCAAGAATAATTTCTTCCTTTGAATTAATTCTACATTTTGGCTCCCTATTCAAAGCTGAGCGAGCTACCTCCCCATTTAATGCACACGAAGAAAGCCTGGGTGATGAGGTAGCCTTGCTTTCTTGTCATATTCCACCCCCTACTAACTTATCAGTAAGTAGCAAACCTGGGGTAGGCTTACAGATTTGAGATTTTTATCTGAGCTGTCACAGGCTACTGAGCTTACAGATCTACAAGGGACACACTGACGCTTTTTTAAAATGCCTGTTCCATTCCTGTTAGAAATCTCCTCTCTTTCTAATGTAATCGTTCCCAACTTCAAATGGCAAAATAAAAAAATAATAATAATAATAAAAAAATGAAAAACCCCTCAGCACTGCAGTAAGACTAGATTTCTAGTCTTTTCAAATCAGTAATAAAAGGTTCCAGTGATAGGAATGAAAAGGATCCTTAGTCGGAAATTTCATGAGTAAAACTCTGAAAAGCTACGCATAGAAAATATCAGATTTATGGTAGTTATAATTCAAGGTATTATTTCCTCTAATCACAGAAAATTCCTATTGCCTTTCAGCAAGGAAACAAAAACAAAAGACCTCTAAATAGCTATGTACTAATAACCCAAAACATTCTTAAGAGTTTGAATCTACTTATTTGTATGAGAAAAACACAACCTAATCTTTCAACGAGAAACAGCACTTTCTAGGTCAGTGCAAAAGCCGGAAATCAATACTGTTTGATACCTTGCTATTTTCCAAGACATTGCTTGTCATTCCTTTACATAAAAGGTAAATCAAGACAAAAAGGAAAACTTTGAAATACAGAGATCATTCACTGACTGCACTTCAGAGAAAATATGGGCAACTATTTTCTACAGCACCCTAGAAAACACTATAAAAGACTCAAACTTCTAAAGTGCAGACATCTGCCTGTATGGTTAGTTACCCCGCGGCCTAAGGAGGACATCAGTGGTGGCTTTCATTATGAGTTTGCCTTCCTCTGTTTGTCCGTGTTAGCATTGTGGATAAAGACATATCTACAGACAGTAAAACATTTAACTTCACACAAGGCAAATAGCATGGTAACATGAAGTGGGTCTAGTGACACTAAGAAAAGTTCTGTACATCCAAAGTCTTGACTTCAAGCTGGTTTCAGCAAGAATCGCTTCCACCCTGCAGGAGGTAGGGCCCTCTAACAATGAGGCTCCAGTCCTTGCATAAGCCTCCTCTTCTAATTAGAATCATAGAATGGTTAGACTTGGAAGGGACCTTAAAGATCATCCAGTTCCAAGTCCCCTGCCCTGGGCAGGGACACCTCCTACCAGACCAGGTTGCTCCAAGCCCCATCCAGCCTGACCTTGAACCCCTCCAGGGATGGGGCAGCCACAGCTTCTCCGGACAACCTGTTCCAGTGTCTCACCACCCTCACAGCAAAGAATTTCTTTCTGATATCTCATCTCAATCTCCTCTCTTCCTTTTTAAATCCATTACCCCTTGCCCTATGGCTGCACTCCCTGAAAAAGAGGCCTTCTCATCTCTCCTGTAGCCCCCTTCAGGTACTGGAAGGCTGCTCTAACATCTCCCCAGAGCCTTCTCTTCTCCAAGCTGAATCAACCCCAGCTCTCTCAGCCTGTCTTCAGAGGAGAGGTGCTCCAGCCCTCTCATTATCTTTGTGGCCCTGCTATGGACATGTTCCAACAGCTCCATGTCCTTTCTATGTTGAGGACTCCAGAGCTGGACACAGTACTACAGGTGGGGTCTCACCAGAGCAGAATAGAGGGGTAGAGTCACCTCCCTTGACCTGGGGGCCACACTTCCTTTGATGCAGCCCAGGGTAGGGCTGGCCTTCTGGGCTGCAAGTGCACACTGCCTGCTCACATCCAGCTTGTCATCCACCAGCACCCCCAAGTCCCTTTCCTCAGGGCTGCTCTCCAGCCATTCTCCACTCACCCTGTATTTGTGCCTGGGACTGCCGTGTCTCAGGTGCAGGACCCTGAACCTTTTCCTTAAAGCAATCTCTTTCTGATATTGGCACAAATAAACATCTATAATTTCCTTATCAACAGTGTGCATTGCTATATTTCTTCTGTTCATCTGCTGTTCCAGCTGCATTTGGATTTGTAATCCAGCCCCTATCTTCAGGGCAGAGACTTGCTTTTGCATGTTTTAAGAGCTCTTCTTCACAGCACGTAGCAACAGTGATGGAATTACAGACAAGGCCACGCATGACGCTGATGCTGGGCAAATAATGAACATTCTGATTCAAAACAAGAAAAGGCTGATATTAAGAAGGCATTAAGTTCTGAGAAAACAGCACCATGATTATAGTAAACCTCTATTTAAAACCTCCTATATTTATTTTGTAAAGAAGTTAAATGTCACAGAGAGGAACAGAGAGGACAGAAATGATAACTAGATTTCTTCTCCAGAATTCAGTATTAGATTTTATGCCAAATCAGACCATATTTATTACAAACCGTCAAATTAGACCCAACCTTTGGCTTAATTCCCTATGAGTTTCAATAGCAGCTTTCCATAGGGCTCCAAGTAAGCCCTGAAGCTCTAAGTTCCCTAGAAAATTGATCTGATGCAATTCGTTTTGCAGGGGGAGCTGATGATAAGAGAGATCCAATGTTCGTCCCCCAAATGAGCTTCCCATCACAGCAGCTGAAAGGTCTAAGTCGACAGAGAGGTCAGGGTCAGCATTCATCTCGACTTCTGCAAGGCTGACGTAGCATACCACCCTACCCAGTGTCCATCACTAGTCACCAGTAATGTCATACGGATTTCCAGTGGCACTTAGCAGTGCCTTCCCTTGGTGTAGCTTAAACCCTCTAATTAAGTACACTTTGTATTTTTTTAAATGATATAATAATTTTTCTCTGCTTTTTTGTTTGTTTGGGTTGTCGTTTTGGGGTTGGTATTTTTTCTTTTTTTTTTCTTTTTTTCTTTTTTTTTGCGGGGGGGGGGGGGGAAGTGGAGGGGAATGGAGACGAAGGATTAGCCCTTATTCTCTTTAGTATAGATGAAGACTACCTGGGCTAAAACCTAGACCAGGAGGGCAGACCCTAATTATGTTTCTTAAAACTATTTCAATTTTATTTCAAGCCCTGAAAGTTGAGAGTAGAAATAACCCAAGGGATAACAGTAGTTATCCGGGTACGGTCTGCACCGATCGCTTCTAAAAGAACATTAAAATCACTATATTATTTTTTAAATCCCAATAGATCTTTCCTACAGTAAATGCAATTAAAATAAATCCCTTAACATAGCATCTGCTTCTTAATACCCACCACTTCCACGTGTATCTTAACTGAGCACAAACCCCATTTGACGGAAGGAACCATCGATCTGCCCTAAGGAACACTGGTGGGATCTGACAATAAAAACGAGGTGAAAGAGATCTCACGGTTGTCATTCACAGTTGTCAAACTCAAAACAGGGTGAAAAAATCATAAGCCTGAGGAGTCTCGTATCCCAAATCCGCTGCTGGGGAACAAACACTTTGCAGCTTTGGTTATTTTAATGAACACATCACTTTAAACTATGCCTTTCCCATCTGTTCTGCTTTCTAATTACACAGGCAAAAGGATGCTCATTCACAACTGCATCTTAATGGCATCTTAAGCAAAACTTGGACAAGACTTAAATAGCCTGCGTGCAGCATCTGCATTCAAGGCATCGAGCAGCTACTTCTCCGTGAGGTGTTTTCGTGTTTTGGCAACAGAGAGCTGAGGCCAGGCCATGGATCGCTGCGCCCTGGCACGCAAACCCCTCGCGTACAAAAATAACCACAGTGGCATAGAAAAGACAAGGAGGAGAGGAGGAGACAGGAGAGAGATCTCCCTTTCCTCACACCCCATTTACAAGGACTGGGACACAAACCTTTTGATTCCACGCTTATGCACTGCAGCGCTGGCATTTTCCTAACAACTCAGGTCATATCCCTCACAAGAACTATGGATAATGGATCATAGAATGGTCCAGGCCAGAAGGGACCTCTAGGGTCATCTAGTCCCACTTCCCCGCGGTCAGCAGAGACACCCCCAACTAGACCAGGCCACCTCCAGCCTCCCCTTGAGTATCTCTGGGGAAGGGGCCTCAACCACCTCCCTGGGCAACCTCTTCCAGTGGTCCACCACTCTCAGAGTAATGATCCTATTCCTAATATCCAATCTACATCTGCTGTTCTCCAGCTTGAAGCCATTGTCCCTCATCCTGTCCCTGCAGGCCTTTGTGAACAGGTCCTCCCCTGACTTCCTGTAGCCCCTTCAGGTATTGGAAGGCTGCTCTTAGGTCTCCCCGGAGCCTCCTCTTCTCCAGGCTGAACAACCCCAGCTCCCTCAGCCTGTCTTCATAGCAAAGGTGCTCCAACCCCCTGATCATTTTCATGGCCCTCCTCTGGACCTGCTCCATCAGGCCCATGTCCTTCCTCTCTTGAGGGCTCCAGACCTGCACACAGCACTCCAGGGGAGGTCTCACCAGAGCAAAGTGGCAGAATCCCCTCTCTGGATCTGCTGGCAACGCACCTTATGATGCAGCCCAGGATGGGATTGGCCTTCTGGGCTGCAAGAGCACACTGCCTGCTCATGACCAGCTTCTCATCCATCAGCACCCCCAAGTCCCTTTCCTCAGGGCTGCTTTCTAACACCTCAGCCCCTGGTCTGTGTTGAGAGTGAGGATCATTCTGGCCCAGGTGCAGAACCACTTGCTCTTGTTGAACCTCATGAGGTTCACCCGGGCCCACCTCTCCAGCCTTTTCAGGTCCCTCTGGATGATATTCCATCCCTCTGGTGTACTGACAACCCCACACAGCTTGTTGTCATCTGCAAACATGCTGATAGTGGACTCAATCCCTCTATCATTGATAAAAAATGTTTAAAAGTACCCATCCCAGCACAGACCCTTGAAGGACACCACTTGTCGCAGACACTCACTGCCTCTTCAGTGCCTCTGATATATATCAATATATATATATATTGATATATATCAAGCCCTTATTATTAGATCCTGATCCAAGATTTTAATGATGGTGAGATCAGGAATAGTGAAATTTTACTGACTGTGATTGAATAACATTTACAGCACTTTGAAATCCAGATACAACCCCATTACGACACTTCTGGCAGTTCCTTCTAACTGCTGTGATCCCTCTTCAGCAAAGATGACAGAGGAAGAGGAATTAAGACATTACTGCATCTGATCTATAACACTTCAATAGCAATAAGACGCCTCAACACATCTGTGACCTAAATTGTCCTGTTGCCATTACTGCAGCACAAAAAGTGACAGAAGGCAAAGCTGAATTTCTTTAAATTATGATGTCCTAGCGCAACTTGATTATTTTCCCCCATCCTCAAATGATTGGTACATTAAAGGTGATTTAATGCCATAATTCAGTTTTAGATATTTTGTTCTGTATCAAGTCTTGAGTGAGAAAGGAGAAAAACTGACACTCCTGTCTTTCAGCATCTGAAGGGAGCCTACAGGAGAGCTGGAGAGGGACTCTTTGTCAGGGAGTGGAGCCATAAGACAAGGGGGACAGTTTTAAATAGGAAGAGAGGAGATTTGGATTGGATACCTGAAAGAAATCATTTGCTGTGAGGGTGGTGAGACCCTGGAACAGGTTGCCCAGAGAAGCTGTGGCTGCCCCCTCCCTGGAGGGGTTGAAGGCCAGGATGGATGGGGCTTGGAGCACCTTGGTGTGGTGGG
Source organism: Jacana jacana (assembly GCA_013400555.1). Lineage (NCBI taxonomy): Eukaryota > Metazoa > Chordata > Aves > Charadriiformes > Jacanidae > Jacana > Jacana jacana. Next base: position 119,958 of record VZTM01037557.1, read on the forward strand.
AGGTGTCCCTGCCCAGGGCAGGGGGGTTGGACCTGGATGATCTTTAAGGTCCCTTCCAACTCTAACCCTTCAATGGTTCTTGCAGAGACTTGCTGTGTGAGATCCCACAGTGAATATAGCTTCTGCCATCATGTGTCATTGGTACACTTTCCAGTGACATGCAAACAACACTGCCTTGAAATGCTCACAGTTAACAAATAAAAGCTATATGATTATTCCATTATTACCTTTTATATAGGTTACATATATACATGTATTTATAAAATAACAGCTGCTTACCTGCTTCATATCTTCATTTTTTTAACCCCAAATCTCCCAGTCTCTATCTCCTGCAATAGATTTTTCTCCCTTGCAATTGCCCTCCTCCTGACGTACTAACCTGGGCTGTTGTGTGCCCTGGGAATCTCACAGCCCAGCAAGAACAAAACAGGACCTGGCCTCGCTCCTGCTGCTCAATACAGCACTTCTGAAGTCCAGTTCTCCCGGCGATGGCCAACAGCCAACCTTTGCTGGCTGCTCCTGATGTTTCCAACACCCTCTCGGGCTCAGCTCCTGGTCCGCTACAGAATCTCAACAATTGCTCACTTTTCTGCTCTCTCTCTTACTCTTTATCCATTTCTATCAGGATTTGGTTGGTTGGTTGGTTAGTTTTGGTGGGGTTTATTTTGTTGCTGTTTGTCTGCTTGGGTTTTATAAAGCTGCTTCTTTGAAGGTTTTTCCCTAGTGTTTCCTACCCAGGTAAAACCTACTTTTCCTCTACACAAGTGTCTTCTCCATCTGCTCAAAATTTCAGACCTGAATTCCCATTTTACAGGAATTCCTCAGAAACAAGTTTCAACCCAAAGGGGAATGATTCCTCGAAAAAAAAAAAAACCAAACGATTCCTCAATTCAGAATTGTTAATAAAGCAGCCTGAAATATTTTGCTTTGCCTGACTACCTTGTTCATCTTGAGTGCTTGAGTGCTAAAAATCACTAGACTTGTTTATCACTTCCCACAAAAACTCCAAGTCTATCATTCCCAGAAAGAGCTTCTCTTTTCTGGAACACAACAGGGAGAAACCGTCAGCCCCACTGGAAGTTTCTCAATACTTAAAAATACTTAAAAATCACTCTCTGAATCTTTTCTGTATGCAAACTGCCTAGAAAATTAGCAGCTAGAGGGAACTAGGCAATTCTCTTTTTTGGGCCAACATCGCACTCCTGCTGACCCAGTGCTCCTGGGAGACAGACCTTGCTCGTGGTCTTACAGGAGATGGGCCATTCTCAGAGCCAGACAGGAATACAGGTTACTGGCCCTGTTTCATGGCTCCTAGAAAATGTGCTTCCCTCTCCTGTTTTCCCTCAACAAGCAGGAGCACAGAGCTGTGAAATAGCACCAGGTGACTTCTGCAATCCAGTACACACCTGACTCCAAGGGTTTGCAGGGTTTTCAGCTTGTAACAATGCTAATGGGTCATTATTTTTTCCATTCAAGCAGATACTGTGAGCAGTACACAGATCCTTATCCTCTCTCTCCATTAAGAAAATATATTCTGTTTTTAAAAATTACTCTGCACCGCATCCAGTGTGAAGACAAAAGCTCATATTTCGCCTTCTTTTTGCTAACAGCAAAATATTTATGGAGATCATATGCCGAGCTCCAACAACATGGGAGGAACAACTTTATTCCTTATTTTAATTTGCAAAATAATATGTTCATTTCAAGATAGGGCTATACCACAGCAGAATTCAATTTTTTAGGGCAATGATTTGCCTGAAGTCTATGGTAAGCTACTAATAAATATTGACTATTCCCTTATGAGTTCATACTCCTTAGAGCAAAAACACAGCGCCATATACCAAATCATTATAATCATGGGAGATTGTACTAGGGAAAAGCACTAGCAGAAAGAGTTAAAACTTAGAACAGTAATAGAAGTTAACAGTGATCTTATCAGTGGTACCAAATGTTAATTTACCCACATGGGATTAACTAATCTGATACATTTTGGACACTAACCAGGGAATGAAATCCTGCAAGGATTTTTATTCTATATAAATTAATGAGAACTCAAAGTTCACGCAGCAGAACATTTCAAAAATTAAACTGTAATAAATTAAAAGCCCCAAATGCACACTCCAACCCTCGTTCTTTAAAATTTAACCTACAGAAGGGAAGAGAAAATGCAAGTTCTTGCTTTAGAATAGGAAGGCTCAGCTCTCAGGGTCTGCGGGAAGATTCAAAATGGGCTTTAGTTTCAGGTGCCCTCAATCATGCCCACTTCTCCCCCGGCCTCCCTTAGCCCTCACAGAGATCTTAGGACAGCAAAAGTCTTTGGGCTGAAATTACTCAAAAAACCCCAAATCTCTGGTCAGCCTACAGATTGAAATACTTGTTCTGACTGCTAAGAAGAACTTTTGAACGTCTCCAGACCAACACCATATGCCTGCTCCCCCTTCAAAGGAAGAAAACCACCACAACAAACCCCTGGACTGAGGATTGTGCCCAAATGACTCCTGTCTGTACAGAGCAGCGCTTGGCAGGTGAAGAAACAGCCACAGGTACCCAAGGAGTGTGCAAGACAGAAATCATCTAACCTGGCAGAAGCATCACCCAGGCAAGCAAAGACTTAAGTGAGGATAAAAATAGCTTTTCATGCTTTAGTCCTCCTGCCTGCAAGCCGCTGTAACACCTCATTCGCCTCCCACAGACAACTGTGAAAATAAACACTATTGTGAAACAAAACTTCATGATAAAAAAAAAAATAGATCTGTAACGCTGAAGTTCCTAATTTGTCCTACTTCACCCCAAGGCTCTGTCCCCATGGAGCTGGCTCTTCTATCCCTACAGAGATTACACCCTTTGCTTCTCAAATAAAGCTCGTGATTTTTCCTGCATGCTGGAATAAGCAAACTTCTTCAATAGTCTTCAAGGAAATTGCCCTTTGCTGAAGCTCAGCAAGGAACCTTTAGAGAAAGTGTCCAGGGACATCCATGCAGCAGTACCACAGCTTTTCCATCACCTCTGAGCTCTCCTGATTGCTTTTATATTGAAGAAAACCCCTTCCCACCGACAGCTAGTCCCATGTGGATACCATTCCCACTAGAGACAGCGGGATTTTCCTTATGGCATTCGCCCGGGAAATAAGTATTCAGCAAGGGCTCCCAAAGCACCAACCATGACTAGCTAAATCACTACTTCTGTAAAAGCTGAATCCTATGATTATTGTGCTATAAAGAGGTTTTAAACAGGCACAGCCACGTAGCTTAAGAATGGAAAAGCGCGATACGATAATTATACGTATTACGGTTAGAATATAGGTTTAAATACAGGTTTTTTTGAACGAATGAAAGAGGAAAAAAATATCTGCTGTTAATTCTGGGTTGAGAGGAATCTTACGCCACAATTTCAGCTTCCGATTCGGCAATGGTAATTAAGCTTCATAAAATCAGAGTCACTTGTAAGAGCTAGCTAATGCTTCTCAGGCCACTGCAATTTTGTTTCACTTCCATTTATTATGACTATTATATAACTCTTTCCCCTTATTAGTAGCAGCAATGGGTCATTTGTAGGAAAAAAAAACTGGGTTACCAGTCACAGAGTTTATAAAGAAATTTCATTGGGACTGTTTAGTTTGAGGAAGAGGAGGCTGAGGGGAGACCTCATCCCTCTCTACAACTGCTTGGAAGGACATTGTAGAGAGGTTGGTACTGGTCTCTTCTCATAGACAATTAGTAATAGAACAAGTGGGAATGGCTTCAAGCTGCAGCAGGGTAGGGTTAGGCTGGACATTAGGAAAAAATTCCTCCCAGAAAGAGTGGTCAGAGCCTGGAATGGGCTGCCCAGGGAGGTGGTGGAGTCCCCATCCCTGGATGCGTTTCAGAGTGATTGAGATGTGGTGTTGGGGGATGTGGTGTAGGGGAGAACTTTGTAGAGTGCGGCTGACGGTTGGACTCGATGATCTCAAGGGTTTCTTCCAACCAAAATGATTCTATGATTCATTACACAGATGGTTCCAGTTTAAAAAAAAAATGTACACAACACACATGAAAATGATCTACCAAAATGTGTACCAGCCGGTAGGAAGATGACAGGAGCGTATTTATAACAACAAGTATGTTAGTATTTAATAAATTACATAATTTTAAGTAAAATGCAGGGAGTAAAGTTTATAACTTTGGTTCTATCCTAGATTTCAGTTCAATATCAATGTTCTCTAAGGACACTGAAGAACATTCACCTAACAATAGGAGCTGTTAGGAGAGCTTTCATTAAAATACATTTTGAGCAAAAGATTTTATATTCCTTTACGGTTTGCTTACAGGATTAGCAGGAGGCAGAGGGATGAAATTTGGAAAAGTGAGATTCCCCATGATGGTTTGTGTCTCCTTACACCCCACTGCAGGCACTGTATCTGTGTCTGTACCATGAAGTTATCCCTGATACCCCCTAGAAAGCTGTGTTGATTGCAGCCCACTTTATGGTCCTTCCAGCAGGTGTCAGATGGATTGAGAAAGACAGACAGAAAAAAGAAACAAAACCATCAGAGACTGAGAAACCTACAACTTATTTGTTAAACTCATTCTCAAAGAGAAAGTAGGAAAGGGCACAAAAGCAGCAGGAACATGGGAGCTGGGGAGGGACTCTGTCAAGGAGGGGAGTGAGAGGACAAGGGGTAATGGCACTAAATTGGAAGAGGGGACATTTAATTAGATACCAGAAAGAAATTCTTTGCTGTGAGGGTGGTGAGACCCTGGAACAGGTTGCCCAGAGAAGCTGTGGCTGCCCCATCCCTGGAGATGTTGAAGGCCAGGCTGGATGAGGCTTGGAGCAACCTGGTCTGGTGGGAGGTGTCCCTGCCCAGGGCAGGGGTTGGAACTCTGTGATCTTTAAGGCCCCTTCCAACTCTAACCATTCTGTGATTCTAAGAAAATTAGATATCAACTTTCAAACTCATTTGTATTAATGCCATGGACTTAAAAAAGAAGGAGATTCTAATCTACTAAGACCGAAGTATAAATTTTTCACAAAAGATTTGCCAATAATTTCCCAATGGAGTCAGGGAAATTGGAGCAGTAAATACTCCTTTTTATCTCCAATAGTAATTTGCTAGCATCGTCAGGCAAATCCTACAGTCACAACAGTAAGAGCAGATTAAGCTTGCCCTATAGGTGACACACCTCTATTCTACCAAATATTTTGCAGCAGCGTCAAAGTTGTGCTGGATTTACAAAACTACTCCAAATCTGAAAATCTGAAAGGCAAGGTGACTGTCATTTAGCATGCTTCATCGCAGATCTAAGAAAAAAAAAAAAAAGGAAAGAAGAAAAATCATCTTGGTTGGAAGAGACCCTTGGGATCATCAAGTCCAGCCATGAAGGGTTTCATTTTAGAGCCTTAATGGGTAAAAGAACACAGGGAAAGTATCATGGACACAGGGTTCTGCAGGGCATGGGGTTCCTACCCGTCTTTATTTACTGACTTGAAATTCTGTTACGTCTCTACTAGTACAACAAAGGTTTGGATCACAGTCAACAGCTTCTCAAGAGCATTACAGTCCCTGCCCTTACAGACATACCTCAAGTGCACAGTAACTGAAATTATTTTAGTTGCCACCAATTTTCTCAACGTTTGCAGAATTTTTGCCTGACAAACACGTGTTCTAAGGCCGCGCATTGCCAAGCACTATGGAAAATGATCTAAAGCAGTAGCTTGTGCCGCATTGACATCCCCGGAGCTACAGACACCAGCTGAGGGATTATGTGCTCCTCAGAACATACTCCATCGTGCCAGATCTGCAGTGACAAGTTTCTGCAGCGCTGAAGCTGAGTTTATGAAGCGATGAGTCTCAGGAATCGAGCAACCAAAACATCTCCATGCACCTTCCCGCGTTCCAAAGAAACACAGCCATGACCATTACAGGTTTTTCCACCAGGCTGATGACTTGCAGCACACACTTGCTTAAGTGTGTGCTCACCTAGGATAAAAAGATGACTGTAACGGTGCCAACGAAATGCCTGATCCAAAAGCTACCAAAGTGGGAGGAAATGCGTCCATTCATCATGTTTTGGAACAAGCTGTGAAACATGTCAATGCACACTGGGTTTGACCACCACCAAGCCCACTGCACGCTGCTGCAAACTTCACAGTCCCAACTCCCTCAATTGTTCCTCATAAGATTGATTCTCCAGGCCCTTCCCCAGCTCCGTGTCCCTCCTCTGCACTCGCTCCAGCCCCTCCAGATCTCTCTTGTGTGGAGGTGCCCAGAACTGGACACAAGACTCAAGGGGTGGCCTCACCAGTGCTGAGTACAGGGGGACAATCCCCTCCCTACTTCTGCTGGTCACACTATTTCTTACACAAGCCAGGATGCCATTGGCCTTCTTGGCCAATATGGTGCTATTAAACTGAGTTTCTGGACCCTTCCAGGGACACTAATTGACTGTGCCAAGCCACTCATGGAGAGACTGAAAACTTACATGACAAAATCCTTTTTATAAGAGGGTAATTTTTATAAAAGCCTAGCTTTATCATTTAGGGTTTTCCTCTTACATTTGATAGGAGCTTCTCCTCCAAAGAAATGTTTAAATAAATTGGTGAACTTATGTTCTAGTTTCATCCATCTATTTGGCAAAGGAAAGTTTGATTCTCATTTCTATATTCTGGAAGCACATTCTACACTGTCAAACCCACACAGTTAGAAAGAACAAGAGAATCCCTCCGGGAATAAGATGAAATCACATGTGGAGATGGTGCGTTAGCTTAAGAAAACCCAGGAAAGACATTTACAAACTCCCATGGCCTGAGGGTCCCTTTAGGAACAAACACAAATGGTTCTCTTGATGTACATGATCTTGCTTCACTAGCACTACCCACAAGAGAAAAGCACATCCTATTCGTTGGGTTTGGATCAGGCAGTGGCATTCAGGTGACAACTATTTTTTCAAGTGTGTCCTAATTCGTTGGCAGCAGTTTACCAAAGGAGCTCTATAGCCACTTCATGTCAGTGAGGCGTTGGTCCAACAAACCTGAATTCATGTTATTGCTATCTTATGTTTTCCATGTAAATTATCACAAAAAAACAACTGACACTCCCTCCATTAAGTGGTAGAAACAGAAAGGTACTTCTGTCCTAAACTTGCCTGGAAAAATAATAGAATTTAGGGGTCCAATTTTCTTACATACATTAGCACATCTCTTTATCTGTTTTCTCCTCTTTCCATGTTCATGTAACCTATGACAATTAAGCTCATTTCTATTAAATTTGCCAAAATAGCTACAAGCTTCTACACCTTTGAAGTCCTTAGTTTTTCAGGAGTGGGAAGTGGGAGTATGTTTTAAATACAGCTTGCTGGGAAGCTGCACATACTCATTATTTAAAACTGCAAATACTGACCGACACTGCTGGCATCAAACAACATCAAAACTAACTCTAGGGGCTTTATAAACCCCATAGTCAATGCATTCAGAAAGGTTCTGAATGTTTGGCTGGAACCCTTGGTAGCTTAAAGTCATCTGTAACAGCAGAACACGTTACACTGCCAGCATTAGCATTATGGTTTCTATAAGGTTATCAGCTTCTGTGGAGGCAGCATTATGCCATTCAGGCAGTTTTGCAGTACTGCACATCACAAGATCACATCAGTAGCCTTTTGTCTAATGCCAGAGGAGAAAGCAGGGGAGCAGTTAACAGTACCCACCTCTGCTGGGCAAAGGATTTCTGCAAAATGCTAAAAAATGAGCTTCCAGTATTATGGATAAATAATACTTGTATTTAATTGGAAATTTTGGAAGTAAACCAGTCGATTATGTTTATTACCCATAATAAAGGCCATAATTTAATTACTTCCTGTAATAGACTCTCGCACCTTGACAGCAAGCTGAAATTTGGCAACGCTGCTCATTACTCCCAGCAGCAGCAGCCTCTTCTTTAGCTGCAATCTTTTACCCTTTTTAAAGTTCTCGGGGTAAATTTACAAGATAAAAGCTGTGATTACAGGCTTCAATTTCCCTGCTTGCCAAAGTAATGAACGCTAAGTTTGGGAAATCACTACAAGCATTTTCATAGCTAAGCTTTTAGCCCCGTTTCATGAGTCCTGTCAAGACTAAGCAGACAAAGCAGTTTTGCAGTTATGGGGCCAGCTGAAAAACCTGCACAACTTTCTAAACACAAAATCATTTGCCAGCAATTAAGGTCCTAAAATGAGACCTCTTCTGTTTTTAGGGAAGACGGAGTGAATGGTGAGAAGCTCCTTTCAGGCAACTGAATACGACACAGCCTAACCATTCTGGTAGCTCCAATCCTTCTGTTTACTTCTGCTGCTTCCGTATTGCAATTAACTAAGGAGCTCGTTTGCACTTTTTTACTTCACAGCCTCAACTCTAATTTTCCATAAGCTCTGCATCTATGGCAATAGGGTGAATCAATTGATTTTGGGATCTTACCTGCCTTCCTTCTTATTTGTAGTTAACCTCCCCTGTTCCTTTCAACTTCCTTGCCTGTATAGGTGAGTCTGAGAGGCTGAAAATGCCGCAATCATCCATAAAATTGGATAAGCCTGGGGATTTCCCCAGCCAACCCTGTCATTGTGACTCCAGCCCGACGGAGAGACCAGCTGTAAGAGAACAAGCTAAGAGCACACCAATTGCCACGTTGTACCCAGTGAGCTGGTAAGCGAGTAGCTTCTCTCAATGGGAGGCCAATGCCACCTATTTTTAAGCAAGGTGCTCCAGCCTCAGAGCAGACAGATGCAGAGGGAACATTCCCTGTGAAGGGCTCAGTGTAATTCCTTTATTTAAAGTCTAGCAGGAACCTTGCAAGCCAGAATGTTAGAGAAAAATAATTCTTGCCAATTTGTACTCAGTTTCTGGTATCTCTTCTTCAAACCCCAGCTATAACTCCTTTCCAGATGACTTTGGAGGTGGCTTATCAGCCATTCCTGGTCAACAAAGCGGTTGCCACCTTAGCTTGCACTTCACACAACTTCCTATTTCAAGATAACAAAGAGCTAAAGCATCATCACTGCTGTCTTTAAAATAATATACTCTGCACAAAAGACATGGAATTTAGCTTTTTCTTGAAACTAAAAGTTCATTAAAGTATTTTTAGAGATGTCTCACAATAATCAGTCTCATAATTAACAGCTTCTCTGGTCTCTCAATAACTGTTATTTTTACAATCTGGCATGCAACTTGTTCCTGATAACTGACCACCATTTTGGCCTAATTTAGAAACTGGGTAACCACAATTAGGAAAAAAAAAACCCAACCAAACTCACAACAAAAAACCCCACCTGTAAACCAACATGTACAAGCAAGAACCATCTCCATATATTCAGACTGCCTTAGGGAGATGTTGCTGATCAGCTGCTGAAGTCAGGAAATTAAATCACCCAGGCACCAGCTTTTGCTGAAGATTCTTTCCCAGCCATGGAAAATAGACTTCTTGGAACTGAAGAAAACCAGGCAGTTCATATACCATCTCCCTCCAAGCACATTTAAAACAGTTTGTCATGTATTACAAGAAACAGCCAATTTTTATACAGCCTACATTTGCCAAAAGGTTGGGTAAAGGCCTCTCGGTGCAGGACGATGCTTTACCCAACAATAAAAAACAAAAAAAAAAAGCTTTTGCTTTTTTCCCCAGCAAAAGCACAGTGCTCTGTTTCGCTCAGCAACAATCTTCTTTGCTTCTTTTACAGCATTGCCCAACGTCACCCGACTTCCCTCCAAACCAATTCATCCTCGTCCCCAACCTGCACTAGAAAAAGCTAAGAAGCCAGACATGGCTATAAGATAACTTCGAGCTCCTCATTCCTGATCTATAAATATTATGTAGTTAATGGACACGGTAAAGTGCCTATTTTTACGTAGTGTAGGAGGACCCTTTGATCCTTACAAACACCAGAACATTTCTGGCAACTTTCCTAACCAAAGCAGGATTAGCTCACTAGGAATAAAGTGCCTAAAAGCCCAGCAGAAATGATAAATTTGATGATAGTCAATATTGAAAAGCAAAGACATCTAAAATACAATTTTTCAAACAGCAGCTTATCAAGCTGTCTTCTTTTTTTTTCCCCCACAGCTTATGAGATACACAGCCCTATGAATCTCAGTCGAAACAATTTACCTAACACTGAGGGACTGGGAAAATGCACCATTCAAGCAAATTCTGTCACAAAGAATGTAAAGGAAATAGAAATTTGTCCTAGAAGCAGTCAGAAAAGTTTAGGGTTCTGAAGAGACAATAGTTCATTATCCATATTGAGTTCTTTCTTCGTTGGCCAACAAACTACCAAAAGATGGCCAAGACAGAACAGTATTATCTTACTCCAACAACACATCACAGTGAAACAAACTGATCACTTCAGGAGGAAAAAGGCAGGGCAGATAGCAGAAGGAAAGGGTTACATGTGACATTTCTTCCAAGGGTTCCTTACCTGTCCTTCAGCACAACAACCCTCCCTACAGAAAAGAGCTTAGGAAATAGAACAGCTTTTCTTTTTTTGTTATTATTATTTTTTTTAAGGATTATTCTTTCTTTTTTATTTCTGGGTCAGCATAACTAAACTGATACCTCTTAATTACTCCAAGTTTCTCACCCTGCAGCAGTATAGCCATCTGCCACTGCACAGAGCTGACTCAAATCTTAGCTACACTGACAAACTAATAAAGGAAAATTATTCTCTACCTTACTCAAGGGCAGCATTTCCTCTTGCTTAAAGGGCTGCGAGTAGAATCTATACAACGCTATAGCAGTTTATACCAGTTTAGACATCCATTAATCCACGTGTCCTGATGGGAGGCACCCACGGGTGCTGAGGGAGCTGGTGGAAGTCATTGCTAGGCCACTCTCTATCATCTTTGGCAAGTCGTAGGGAACAGGAGAGGTGCCCGAGGACTGGAGGAAAGCAAGTGTCACTCCAGTCTTCAAAAAGGGCAAGAGGGAGGACCCGGGTAACTATAGACCGGTCAGCCTCACCTCTATTCCTGGGAAGGTAATGGATAAACTTATCCTTGGTGCTGTCTTATCAAGGATAAGAAGGCCATAAGAGGCAGTCATCATGGCTTCACCAAGGGGAAGTCACGCTTAACCAACCTGATTGCCTTCTATGAAGATGTAACCAGGTGGATAGATGATGGTAAAGCCATGGATCTGGTGTACCTTGACTTGAGTAAAGCATTTGACACTGTCTCCCACAGCATCCTTGTAGCTAAACTGAGGAAGCGTGGCCTGGACGATAGGGTAGTGAGGTGGATTGTGAACTGGCTGAAGAATAGAAGCCAGAGAGTGGTGGCCAATGGGACAGAATCTACTTGGAGGCCTGTGTCTAGTGGAGTCCCTCAGGGATCAGTACTGGGACCAGTACTGTTCAATATATTCATCAATGACTTGGATGAGGGAATAGAGTGCACTGTCAGCAAGTTTGCAGATGACACAAAACTGGGAGGAGTGGCTGACAGGCCAGAAGACTGTGCTGCCATTCAGTGGGACCTGGACAGGCTGGAGAGNACGAGGAAAGGCTGAGGGAGTTGGGTCTCTTGAGCTTGGAGAAGAGGAGACTGAGGGGTGACCTTATTAATGTTTATAAATATGGAAAGCGTGAGTGTCAGGAGGATGGAGCCAGGCTCTTCTCAGTGACATCCAATGATAGGACAAGGGGCAATGGGTGCAAGCTGGATCAGAGGAGGTTCCAGTTAAATATGAGGAAAAACTTCTTCACAGTGAGGGTGAGGGAACACTGGCAGGGGCTGCCCAGGGAGGTTGTGGAGTCTCCTTCTCTGGAGACATTCAAAACTTCCCTGGATGCGCTCCTGAGTGATCTGATCTAGGTGTTCCTGCTCCAGCAGAGGGATTGGACTAGATGATCTTTCGAGGTCCCTTCCAATCCCTGTGATTCTGCAAACACTATTGTTTCTCTCTTCCCTTTTCACCTATATCTGGCTAGAAAAGGCTTGTGTAAAGCTGAAGTTTTCTCAAGTAAGCCATCTCACTCAGTATGAGTTGATGCACTTCTCTTCCTCCAAAAAACCTACATGCACCTGTATCATTCCTATCAATAGTGAAGTGAGCTTTACGCACAAACGAGTTAAATAATAGCTTCATGTAAGGGAGTGAGACAAAACAAAGCGAAACCAACAGCAGATCTGTGACGTGGGATTGGATGCCAACTCAGATTATTCCAGAGCCAGAGATATATTTTTTTTACTTAAATAATAACTCACATACAGAAAAATGAGTATGAATGGTCTCTTACTGTATAGCTCAGATTTGCTTGTGAATAATCTAAGTCTAATTGTGAAAGCTGAAACATGAATAATAGCTGCACTCTCTCATCCTGCAGTGAATAGACTCATTTTAACACATTATTTCTTTTCTCTCTTTCAGCCTATTACTGTACTGGGAGGTTATAATGGTAGCCAAATAGCTCCCATCTCTACCAGCATTTACACTTGTTTATGATTTATTTGGGAAAGGCAGCGCTCTGGCTGTGCTCGAAGAAGCTATCTACCCAGTCACACTACACCCATCTGTGTAAGGAAAACCTGCGTTTTGTGTGCGGGACCAGGCAAAACCCTCCTGGTGTCTGACAAGAGGCACCAACCTTGGGGGCAGCCCACTGTGCTTTTTCTGTGCCCCCACTGCATCTTGGCCTCAATTCCAGAGGAGTCTCATTCATCTCTACATCTTGGCTTGAAGTACTTAGAGATATAACCTAGCCCAGGTTCTCTCAACTATCTGCTGCTCCTAAATGCATTGGACCTGTCAAAAGAGGCTGGCCACTTCTCAGTTGAGTTGTTTGGGGTTTTATTTTCCCATTTCTCAGTGCAAACACAGGACCATGACTGTCTGAGGAATATTAAGTTTTCTGATTTGATTGTTAAATGTACCAACTCCAGTGTAGGGCAAGTTCCTTGTCAGGCAATGGATTGAGGAGGCATCTAGCACAACTCCAATATGTCATTACTGAGCATTTTTCAGCTAAAGTCTCAGCCTTTATATTAATTATGAAGCGTGCCAGCTTTTAAAATAGAACTCCAGTCCCTGTTTTTGGAATTCAAATCAGACACCAGAGGTAAAGTCTGTAATGTATTTAAATGTATTGATCATGTAACTTGGAGCCTGATCTACAAAGACTGATAGCATTCTGTGAAACATTGTCCTTACGCAGAGAAGAACCTGCCACTGGCAGCACTCCTTTTGCATGAACACCTAAATGTCCTCTGACCAACACCAGCACCTCTATATACAGGTGATGCTTCTGGGAACATAAACTTGATAAATGCTTCTGAATCACACACCAAATACAAGCAACACAAGTTTAATGACATTTAGAAAGAGTAGGAGAGTCATAGAACAGTTAGAGTTGGAAGGGATCTTAAAGATCATCCAAGTCCCAAGCCCCCTGCCCTGGGGCAGGGACACCTCCCAGCAGACCAGGTTGCCCTAGGCCCCATCAACCTGACCTTCAACACTGTGAGAACTTTTAAACTATCTGATGTGCATGCCACATCCATGTGGAACTGAAGCAGCTGTCTGCAAGACCAGATATATACTACTTCCAGAGCTCAAGTATAAACTTGCCATCCACGCCACGTGTCAGCAGGAGACCATCAACTCCTGCTCAAATGAAAATAAGAATATAAATATCCTGAAGGGAGCCAGAGAGCTGATCAGCTCTGCCTTTTCAAGGCAGTTCGGAGATCAAGTCAGCAAACTTATTTACAGCTTTATGTCCCACTGCTGCTGGAGAACCCTTCAAATTAAAGTCTGGGCTTTTAAGATAGTTGAGTGCACCCCAATGTGGCTGCTGCTCTGGGGATTAGTGGCCAGAGCTGCATCAGTCCCTAAGGATCCAGGAAAAGCATCTGTGATACAAGGATCTTGTCACACTGTGACACTGCCCACTCTTGCCATGAGCACAGCCACTTTCCTGCCAGAGTCACCAATTCATAAGGTTCCGGAACAATTAATGAAATAAGCTGAGTTTTTGTCTGATAATAGTCAACTGCTCAGCAGAGCCAGGGCAGATCTGCCTGTCCGTCCGTTCGTCTGTGGCCCCGGACAGCTGCCCATTTGCCTTGTGTCTCCACAGCTGGAATTGGAACCGCTGCCTCTGCAAAGGACAGTTGTAGGAAAGTTTCACACAAAGTTTAAGAGAAAGTTCAGTGTTATTTTTTCCCCACCTAGACCTGCAGCAAATAAGCCCATTAGCTATTCTAAACACTTCCATTAACAAATCAGTTACCAACTGGAAAAAACAGTCATGCTTTCTGTATCCGTCGGGCTATGGTAAATTAACATAAACTAATGATGCTTTATTTTTATCCCATTATTAGAGCTTCGCTTTCCACACTTGGTTTCTTGGATTGTGTTTGGAATTAAAGAGGTGATAGTTTTCCCTTTTAAAGTTATTTTTTAATGCATCAGTCTGACCTGGATCTACACTGGCAATTTTATTTTTTTTTCCCTTGTTGATGCATCTTTTTCCTGCCCTTTCACAAAACCCACCATCTTCTTGCCTGCTTTTTTCTATTGCCCCATTTTTGCTCCAGAGGCTCAAGAAGCCTGTGGGTTCAGAGGGATGAGCTAGTGCAAACATCTTTATTTGTATTTTTAAAAATTCCTTCTACAAAAACATAGGTATTTAAAAAAAAAATGTTTCATTCAGGCGAGATCATTGAAGCACAGAACACAAGCACTAAGGTGAGCTGAGTGGAAAGCACAACTGTCTTAAAACCAGAGATAGATTCATAGAATGCTCCAGGCTAGAAGGGAACTCTAGGATCATCTAGTTTGACCTCTCTGCAGTCAGCAGGGACACCCCCAACTAGACCAGGTTGCCCAGGGCCTCCTCAAGCCTCTCCTTGAAGATCTCCAGGGAAGGGGCCTCCACAACCACAACCTCCCTGGAAAACCTGTTCCAGTGGTCCACCACCCTCATGGTAAAGAACTTATTCCTAATATCCAATCTACTTTTGCTCTTCTCCAGCTTGAAGCCATTGCCCCTCATACTGTCACTGCAGGCCTTGATAAACAGACCCTCCCCAGCCTTCCTGTAGCCCCTTCAGGTACTGGAAGGCTGCTCTGAGGTCTCCCCGGAGCCTCCTCTTCTCCAGGCTGAACAATCCCAGCCCACTCAGCCTGTCCCCATAGCAAAGGTGCTCCAACTCCCTGAAGAAGATAGGAGTCATGGAGCTGGAACGAGCCACATTCCAAATCAAAGCAGGGTGCCCAGCTATTTATTTTGAAGGTAAGGAATAAGCCCAATTGATTATGTGGTAGAACACCAGGCAGATAAAAAACATACAGGAAATTATATGAATCCAGCAATATCTGCCCGCGAAATAATGGCCATGAGGGGACAAATGTGCCTTTCCTACCAGACTTGTCTTTCTAGCTCCAAAAGAACTCACAAATGATGAGCTGAGCCTGAATTATTTATGGATTTTCAAAGACTAATAAACCCAGAGGTTGAAGTTACTGTTGTGCAAAAATTTTATTAGGTATAATACCAAAAGGCCATATTACTAATAAAATGAAAGCTCTTTCATTTACCCTCACAAGTGAAGGAACTCATCAAGGAGCTACGCCTTGAAGTGGATAGAACACACAAAACACAAGTTACTTGTGCTCTCTCTAAAACGTTCCAGAAATACTGGAATCATGTACAAGTCCAGGGCAAACATGTTTCTAAGGACTCATTAATAAATCAACCATTTCAGTTACGAATAACACTTTTCCCACTTCTATTAATTGGGAAAGTAATTATTTCAGAGGAACCAACATCTCATTTGCCCTGATTTCTGATCACCGTATTTCATCTACCAAGTAGTACGGTGCATCGTTTCAGCAAATAAACCACACCAGGTCGTACACCATGTGTTTATCTACAGCATGTATTTACAGCAAGAGAACTGGGGTTTTGTTTATTCATTTAAAGGCAACAACTATTTACAATTTCTTACTCAGCAAGAGTTCCCCTTGACAAAAGCTAAGTGGATGATACCAGTCTATTTGTCACGGTTGTTGCCTTTCTTTTATGCTACTCCAGCCATTACTCTTAAGTGCTTACCTTCCTCGAAAAGGCAGCATTCAGTAATCTGGGCAGTGAATTTACAAACCACTGGCAGCTGATTCATAATGACTTCCCCTAAGAGGGTTTTAATCAAAATATAATGACTTATGTTGCATACAGGAGTTCTCAGTGTGCCCAAAGGTCTTATGGACACAAGAAGATAGCAGTATTTAAGACGATGATCTACTGTGTTCTAATTGCTAGAACATTAGTACAGTGGCTCCCCACTGTCCTTGCCTGGAGAACATCAGTGCAGAGCGAGCACCTCGTTGAAATTCACCAGATACACACCAAAACTAAATTCACACTGAAATTGAACTCACGGAATCATCACACAGTTGGAAAGGACCTCTGAAGTCACCGAGTCCAACCACACACACATACAAATAACCCCTACAATCTCAGCCACTAGAGCATGCCCTCAAATGCCACATCTACATGTTCCAGTGCCTGACCACTCTGTCAGTCAACTCATTCTTCCCAATACCTAATCTGAACCTCCCCTGCCGCATCTCCAGACCATTTCCTCTGGTCCTGTCATGATTCCCTTGAGAGACGAGGCCAACACCCACCTCTCTACAACCTCCTTTCAGGGAGTTGTGGAGGGCATGGAGTTCTCCCCTCAGCCTCCTCTTCTCCAAACTAAACATGCCCAGTTCCCTCTGCCTCTCCTCATGTGACTTTTTCTCCAGACCCCTCACCAGCTGGGTAGGTCTCCTCTGGACATGCTCCAGCACTTCAATGTCCTTCTTGTAGTGAGGGGCCCAACGCCTGGCAAGTTCCATGAAGAGAGAAACCCAAACAGCTCACAGAATCCAGTAATTCTTTACTTTGAGGAGGGTGAGACCTTGGCCCAGATTTCCTAGCAAAGCTGTGGCTATCACATCCCTGGAGGTGTCCAAGGCCAGGCTGGATGGGTCTTGGAGCAACCTGGTCTGGTGGGAGGTGTCCCTGCCCAGGGCAGGGGCGTTGGAACTGGATGATCTTTACGGTCCCTTCCAACTCTAACCAGTCTATGATTCTGTGAAATCCTTTTCATGTTCCATTATAGCAAAGTAAACAGGAACTGGAGAAGTAGTGATACTGCTTATGGTTTTGGATATTTTAATAGCCAAGCTAAAAAGAGCCAGATATCCCCAATTTCTTCACAGGTGAGACTCTCACGAGCACTTTTTTTATATCAGAAGAGCTGCTGCAGAACAGATGCAATTGATTTACTGGTAATGATCTGGGGAATAAAAGACTCATTCCATTACAGACAAGTTCTTGCATCTTCCACACAGAAGCCGAAATTTAAAGTCCTGCTGAGAAAAAAAAACAAACATACCATCTCGATTACACCAATGCCAACACTCATTCCTGATGCTTGTTTTATAGAAGTATCAATAATTCCAATAAAGGTCAAGGTCAGCACCCTGATTAAAAAGCATCACAAAAGCCTAGACAGGGGTTACATAGTGGTAACAAAAGGACTGCTTTTTGAACATCAACACTCCTGCAGAAACTTCCTTCTGTATTCCATCAATTTTGTTGGCAGCTTCAGACTCCCCTCCAAAACTGTACTTGAAACCTGGGATGGCAAATTTCTTCTTCTTTATTCCACTGTGCAAAAGCTCATTTCCATACATCCAAAGATTCATTATGACCTTCATACTTTGACTGTCTGCTGGGATTATTTCTGAAGTTCTGGGACTCTGCTCAGTTTCAAGTAGCTTCCAATTACATTATATAACATTACATTATGGTGAAATAATGTAGAATTTCTTCCCTAAATTAAAATGGTATGAGGTGGATGATGGGCAGCATTAATTCTTGTACTAGTGAGGAGTGTAAGGTCCAATAGCTTGGGAACCATTAAAGGGAAGATTGATAATGCATTTTATCAAACATGGGCTACGAAGGCTCCTTATGATGTGATGCAGTCCATTGACTCTACTGATGGCAGGTCATCAGATGTTAGACCTTCTAACCTTGACACCACATATGCAAAAGCTCCTGTAGACAGATTTTTAAAAAGCTCTAGAATGACCTAATTGAAAAAAACCTCTCCTTTCTTCTGATGCCGCTGTAGTTAGTAAAGTGGTAGCAACCTGGGCTACTTCTGCACAAGAGTAGCTATGACAAGAATGGAAGGGACTCTGAAATATGCAGCACCAAGTAAGCAGATGCAGAGAGAGGTTAAATTTTCTAATCAAGTTATACTCTGTCTATCAAACCAGCATTTCCTTGGAACAAAGTATATGTGAATTAGCAAAGGCTTACTGGGTTCTGTGTAAAGGCTGTGGAAATTGTGAAATATTCTCATACACTGACATAGCAACATACCTTAAACATACATCCCAGAGGCTCAGTGTCCAGATCAATAGAATTCCATGAAGTTTTGCTTCTCTTTGCTGAGATCACTCGTTATGGGATTTGTAAACAAAGAGATACCAAACATTAGGAACAAATTCATGGATGTTTCTGCTTTTGAAGCCAACTAGAAACTCCTGAAAGCATTAAACTCGTTGTTGCACATCCTTCCAATTGCGACATTTACAGTAGGAAACTCAACCAGAGTAACTACGGTCACAACAGTAACCTTAATAACATGATGTGACTGTTCAGTATATCAGTGTCTTAATCAATAGAGTAAAATGCACCATCCAGTCTGCTAAAGTGTTTTCCAGTCTAGAAGCAAGTGCCATGAAAATGGCAAAGGAAAATATAATTTGGTCAGAGACTAGAATTTTTAAATTCGTATTTCTTTAATTTAAAGGGTCTGGGACTAGAGGAGGGGGAGTTCTTGCTATTTAATGACTTGAGCACAGTGTGGTTTCAATAGCACATTTGATTTGGGAACCTATTAGCTGATAATGACTCTTTGGAGAGGAAAAAAAACCCCACAACTGGATTCCCTTATTACTGGTTTGGTTAGTAATGTCTGTAACTCCATCATGTTGTAAAAGAGCTCAGCATTACAAGTGAGCTATTTCCCATCCTTTGTAGACACAGAAGCATAAACGTGGGGAAGGCCGAGTTGCCACGTTAAAGACCTTTCTGAATTCTGCAGTACTTCTACTGGCACGAGAATTAGGAAAGCAAAAGGAGATAATGTACCTATGGTAACTTCACTTTTCTAAGAGTAGGTATGCTGGGCTTCCTAGGTATTATGAGGTGGTTGGCAACAGTCTAAAGAAGTTGCTATTTAAGCAAAGAGAAGCAACTAAATTTCCAATGACGTTTTGCTAGAGGAAATGAAGCAAATGTTTGACAATGCCAGCGCTGTAGATCCCTATTGCTAAAGAAACACCATTAAAAGAAACTGCACTGTCGTGACTGCAAGGGTAAGAAAGGGGAGGGTAAATATAATTAAAAGAAAAAAAAAAAACAACCTTAAATTCCCAATGTCTGATTTGCTTTTCACTTATAAAAGAATAAGAAGTCTAGTAAACTAGAAGGAGAAACAGTGATCTAAAATCCATCTGAAGATCCCACCCACCATTCTGATGTAAAGCTTTATTTTATTAAAGGGATACTAATGACTTTTTTTTTCTATTTTAGAAGAAGGGGCAGAAAGCAAATGAGCATAACTGTGATTAGAAACAGCAGAATCACACCCACATGAGCAGCATTTTAGAACTGAACCGTTCCCTAACTTCTTTCGTCTGGACAATGAATATTTGAAAACAGGAAGGAAGGGACCCCAGCTGCTTTTAAAAAAACCCATGTCAGACAAACTGCTACAGAAAGACCGGGAATTGTAATATAAAGAAAAATATAAAGGCAACACTGAAGTGAAATGCTGAAGCCAGCACAGAACCACATCCCTTCCCATTCAGAAGTCTTCTAAATTTCTGAAGCAGTAAATAACGTTATCTACAGGCCTACAACCAAGGCAACTGCCAATGCCAGGAACGGGCACAGGCTCGGCATCAGCTGCACAGGACGAGAGTCAGAGTTTCTCTTGGTTAGTCTTCCACTTCCCTTGGCTCATTCCACTGTAATAGCAATTCTCTACCAACCAGGTAACACAGCCTCATCTGGTTTACCTTTGTCTTCGCTTTGTGATTGCGTGGGCTATAGTGACTATGGGTATTTCCGTACCTAAAGTAGATGTTTTGCAGAGAACAAACAATTACCGTAGAACAAACACACAGCGTAGCAGACTACAACCATGGGGTGATAGCAGAGCTGTCGGATGTGGCACAGGGTGGTACCAGAGGGAGCAGGGCTATAAGTAACTCTCGAGGTCAATTAGCAGTCATTAAAAGAAAGCAACTCCTTGAGCTGGCTAAAGCCGATTTGTGTAAACAAAATAAAAACAAACCACCAAAAGCAGAAGAGATCAAAGAACAAGAATCCAACACATGTGAAAAAACCACATTCACAGAGAATCCAGACACACAATGCTGTCTAATCAAGATCAACATCAGGGTTCTGAGGGTATCAACAGGCCATAGTTGCCTTGTCCAGTTTCCCTGGGGACCAACTCTGCCTACCTCAGCCATGTCCTAGGTATATCTATGCCCACCCCTTCTCTTCCCCATTTGTGGATTGAGCTCCCCATCATACCTGGCTCATCCCATCCTGTGCTATGATCTCCAGACAACTGGCAGAACCTGCTGGTGCCACCAGCAGTGCCCACTCAGGCCCCACCTGCCCCAGTGGCTGCCCATGCCTCCCTGCTTGGCCACCCTCATGGCACAGCTCCCCTCACCCTACTCCCTGAAAACACATACAATGAACCTCCAAGCAGATCCTGCCGTGTCAATGCTGTCACTGACATCTGTGTCATCCTACCAGCAAAGAGTATGGGACAGTGACCATGCACCACAGCCCCCACCCAGGCTAGAGCAGTCCAACGACAGTCTTGGAGGAGCTGCATCAGGGAGACTGTAACACCAGAGAAAAGGGATAGACCCAAGAAAATATGTGGATATAGTCCATTTTATTACAGAGACTTTAACCTCAAGGGTGTTCCACCACTTGAAAGTGTTTCAGATTTAGATCACAAACACCCAAACACAAACATTGTCCCTTCAGTTTCAATGGTTTTTCTTTTTTGGAGGAGGCAGAATATGATATCTAGGCAGGACCAACGTAATTCCTGCAGGAGCAGGAAAAAAAACCTCATCAGCTGTACAAATAAACCAACATCATAGAATCATTCAGGTTGGAAGAGACCCTTGCGATCATCGAGTCCAACCATCAGCCGCACTCGACAAAGTTCTCCCCTACATAAGATCCTTCAATACCACATCTCAGCCACTCTGAAACACATCCAGGGATGGGGACTCCACCACCTCCCTGGGCAGCCCATTCCAGGCTCTGACCACTCTTGCTGGGAAAAAATTTTTCCTAATGTCCAGCCTAACCCTACCCTGCTGCAGCTGGAAACCATTCCCTCTCATTTAATCGCTAATTGCCCTTGAGAAGAGACCAGCACCAACCTCTCTACAATGTCCTTTCAAGAAGTTGTAGAGAGGGATGAGGTCTCCCCTCAGCCTCCTCCTCCTCCTCCAACTAAACAGTCCCAGCTCCCTCAATCACTCCTCATAAGATTGATTCACCAGCTCTGTGTCCCTCCTCTGCACTCGCTCCAGCCCCTCCAGATCTCTCCTGTGTTGAGATGCCCAGAACTGGACACAATCCTCAAGGTGTGGCCTCACCAGTGCTGAGTCCAGGGGAACAATCACCTCCCTACTTCTGCCAGTCACACTATTTCTTACACAAGCCAGGATGCCATTGGTCTTCTTGGCCACCTGGGCACACTGCTGGCTCGCATTCAGCCGCTTGTCAACCAACACCCCCAGGTCCTTTTCTGCCAGGCAGCTCTCCAGCCACACTTCCCCAAGCCTGTAGCCATCCATGGGGTTGTTGTGGCTCAAGTGCAGGACCTGGCACTTGGCCTTGTTGAAGGCCATGCCATTAACATTGGCCCATCCAGCCAGTCTATTCAAGTCTCTCTGCAAAGCTTCCCTGACTCATGCAGATCAACACTCCCACCTAACTTAGTGTCATCTGCAAATTTACTGATGGTGCTCTCTATATCCTTGTCAAGATCACCAGTAAAGACATTAAACAGAACTGACCCCAGTACTGAGCCCTGAGGAACATCCTACAGGTCTGGGGGGCATTTTGATAGATCTGCAGGATGTAGAAGATCAAGGCACTGTAGTAATTTAGACTTTTAGATTGGTATCATTTATAAAAGAATAAAATCAATAATGTTCACAGTACTGCTTTGCTGTTAATCCAAATATTCACGTTCACATGTATCATTCCTGTGCAATTGATACAGCGATCGGTATCAGAACGGATACTCACACAGACATCTAGAAATATTAAGCCAAGCTATCAATGGGATGAAGGTCAAGACCTGTGTTCAGACCATCAAATAAATTTGCCAAGCCCTGAAAGCATGTTTAGAGTAAGTAAATGATCAAACTTACACACCTATTCTTCCAACCTCCTCAATAGTGGTGGCATCCTTACTGCTGAGCAGCAGCTCGGTGCGTTACAGAAACACCGGTGGTGCCAAACGGAGCCAAAAGACAGCAGTCAGTGCTAAGGCGGGAAACAAGCTAAATCAACGAAGCACATCCAAGCTGTTTAGTCTTGCTCCAACAACCGTGACCTTACAAATGTTCATTTACCCCATGAACACAGGTATGCCCTTTTAACTGAAGTCAATTATGCAACCGTGCTGCATGACTCCACCGCGGCATTATTAGGAGGGTATTTCTCCCCACGGTGCCATGCGGTGGCAATTACTGCCACACACAAGGAAGCAGAAACGCAGTACGTTTCCAAAACACAGTCTGTCAGGCAGCTACAACTCCGGTAAAACAAACATAAGCAGTAGTATTTTACATAAAAAGCCTGTTGAAGAATATCATTAGTCATTTTGTTGTTGTGGGAACATCTGAGGCTTAAAGGCGGAGAGGGCCCCTTACCTCCTCTCTTGTTCAACCTGGCATAGCCTGGCACATAGCTGCTTGTCATCGATGAAGAGCTGCTGAAGGAGGAGTGGGGTAATGCTGAGACCAGAGGTTCATCACACTTTTCTGAAACACAAGAAGAAAAAGATCCACTTCATGCTGTTCATTCTTTATATGAATTAAGGGGCAAGGAGCCCCTGATTTTTTCTTTTGGGTAGTAAAATAAACCAGCCTCAGTATTCTTGCACATGGAATGCATGCGGCTACATCCAACATTTCAGTCAAAAAATAAAAACAACAAACACACCCCCAAACCAAAAAACCAACACCACCAAAAACCCCCAAAACCAACAGAACCCAACCAATCAAAAACCCCATCTGCCAAACAAGAAAACCCATAAGGAAACCAACCAACCACACAGAATCACGCCTCCTGACATGAGAAAAATCAAGACTTCGACAAAGTTAGGACAAAGTTGGGTAATGGTACCGCCTGGCTATCGTCCACCACTCTCCTTATACATACTATAAACCAGCAAAAAAAGCCAGCCCTGATATATCTGGAATAGTTTTGGTGCCATGAAAATGCAGTGCTAAAGAAAAAGATTGCCATGAAAGCTTTGTAAAAAGTAGCTAAGATATAAACTTCCAGTTCTGTAATAAAAAAAGCTCATCAACCTGGTATTTCAAAAAACAAATTAGTCTACAAGAATAAATGCCAATCAATTATCACATTGACTGAAAAGAAATCAACAAAATAATCTTTTCTAAAAAATATAATCTCTCTAATCCATTCAAGCACTCTAGTTCTATTTTACTCAGTGTAAAGAAGATTAACTTGGTATTAGAATCTAAGAGGGGAGAAAACAAAATCAGAATCTTTGCCTTTCTAATGAAGGGAAAAAAAAAGTTTAAAACAAATGTGCTGTTGTATGAAGTTATGTGAATTAGAATAAAGAGAACCAGCTTAGGATTGTTTCAAATGCTTAGTTTGTTCTAGTTTTTCCCCAGTTATTTCAACAGGTGGGTGAAATACGCAGGTTAAATGACTGGTATACATTTCAGGTACAACCTACCACAGCAGAAAAAAAAACCCTACCTCCCTAATGAAATCAATGTACCCTGCCCCCGTCAGCTTGACTCATCTTTTTATGATTTATGTACTTCAAAAGCGTTTCGCTCACTCCCGATAGGCAGCGTATTGAACGCTGAGCCACTCCACATCGCTTTGGTACAATTAGAAAACTGTGATTTGGCCCGTCTGGATCACACAGAATGACTAAATTAATCCTACCCTCAAAGGAGGAACTTTAAGGGGGGTTAGAGGGATGGGGGGAAGAATTGTGACTGAATCAAGTCATTTATAATGCAGGTCTCCCAAAACTTCCAGCCTCATGTAATGAGAAATCAAATGACTTAGGCAGCAATAGGAACTGAAGCACAGAAACACAGAAAAACATTAGTCCATGAATCAGTACTTTGACATTTAACAAAATAAAGTTTCTTTCAAAAATCACAGAGCGTTTGTTACGGGAGAAAACAAAATTCATACCGGCATAAAAGCAGAGGCGAGAGTAAAGGGCAATTGCTTTGCACTAAATTAAAGGACAATGGCTATGACTTAAAAGTTCACTATCACACTACTTACTGATGGAATTTTGACAAGGGAAGATAAATGGTTTTAAGCATTACTGTTTATACCACAAAACTGAAGGATCAATTCCCCTCCTCCCCCTGCTTTGGCTCCAGTTACACGGCACATTTGGTCAGAAGTCTGGAGCTGGATGGGCCGGGCCATCCCATCCCATCCCCCACCCAAGCATTCCCCTAGCATCACACAGGACCCCTCTCTAGCAGCTGGGCAACAGCATATGGAGCAAGCTTTAAGATCCAGAAGAAATTTTTCCCAGCAAGAGTGTTCAGAGCCTGGAAGGGGCTGCCCAGGGAGGTGGTGGAGTCCCCATCCCTGGATGTGTTTCAGAGTGGTTGAGATGTGATGTTGGAGGATCTGGTGTAGGGGTGAGCTTTGTATAGTGGGGCTGAGGGTTGGACTCGATGATCCCAAGGGTTTCATCCAACCTGAATGATTCTATGATTCTATCTTGGGGACTAGGTTGCTATTATTTCAAAGTATGAGGTTAGAGCTTATAAATAGAAGTGTTTCTCAAGAACGCTTAGAACAGACTCAAGTGCTCATCACACATTTTGCCCTAAATGTCATCATCACGCAAAGACAGTGTTAGCTGACCAACATCTCTCGTGTATTTCTTATCTACAGCTGCATTTTTGGTAGTTGGTAAGAAGCGGGGTTTCAGCTAGCAGTCTGCTAGCAAACTGCTCTCGCTGCAGCTCGCACAGTTACCCAACTAGGGATGGGAACTCATCTGTCATTAATTCTGTTGCCTAGGTAAAATTGGAATGAAACATTTGAAAGCAGGACACCACATAATCAGAAACATTTCAAAAATACATTACAAAGCCTGTTATAGCATTTTCCTCTGCTTATCTTACACTGCATTTCCAGTTTAGGATAAAACACAGATTCTCATTACTAACGAGAACTCCAGTTAAACAAGTGAAGCACCTTTGTGCCTCATTCAGTTCCCTGAGGTGGTGTGGGGTTGTTCTAGTATAGTTTTACAGCAAACTGTTAGGTTTATACAGTTTTGCCCCATGCATAGTTTCAATATGAGGGTGGGGAGAAAAACCTGCATCTTCATGGAATAGAAAGATTTAGCTACAAAAAAGTTTGCTACTTACGCAGTTTGATTGATTATGGAGTATAATGGGAGGCTACTGGCCAGGAGCTATCCTAAATCACAACTGAAAAGAAAAAAAATTTAAAAGGGATAAAATGTGAGCAAAATCTTAATTTCTGCAAACAAAATTCAAGCCAGACTTCAGGCAATGTGTTCAGAAGCAACACAACATCTGAAAAAAACCTCTCTGAATAGCAGCTTTTTAGAACTTCTACTCTTCTACCGATCCCAGTAGGTACTGAGAAAACCTCCTCCTTCTCTCTCGACAGCTACTGTTGATGAAGCAACACTACAGGAAATATGGAAAAATATTTTTTCCAAGAGCACTAGCTTCTACATCACCAAGCCCTGTCTCTCTGCTCCATTAATCCACCCTCTTGGATTCATCGGAGTAAGACAGAAAAGCCGGACGTGGTTGAGAACTAAAAATCAAATCCCAGAGGGAATACAGCTCTGTTGTTGCCACTGCAGTCGCAATTCTTAGTCTGATGGCCATGCTTCATCTGGTGCCTACGTGCTTTGGAAGTATTGCATGTGGACCCTCTGCTTTCTTAGTTAGGTTGGAATCACCAAGAGCAGGCAGTAAAAGCAGAGCTGATGTAGTTCTCAGTATTGTTTAGATCTGCATGCACTTCCTACACTTCTTTTGGCATACCAACTAATAAGCTGAAGAATAATGAAAAAGTGAGGTCTTTTTGGTTTTAAGAAGCTAACACACACACACACACACACCGCTCCTAATCCATCATTTAGGCTTCAAAATATAGGAAATTCACCACAAAAGTGTATGAGTTATAAGGAAGGATTCTACTTCAAATTAATAGATGTTTAAAAAAGACATGAAATCTCATCACTAACTCATGACTTTAGGTCCAAGAGAACAAAAGTTAGAAGGTTGCTTACATGAGCTAATATTTCTAGCCGGGTATGGAAGTTCCACTAAATATATTGCACTGGTTCAACTTCCCACATAACATGAAATGCTGTTATGTCACAGATAGAAGAGAAAAAAAACAATCCTTGGGAACTGTTGGTTCTTTCAGCAGTTTTACTTATTTCCTGCAGAACCCAATTTTTTTACTTACTGAAACCAGAATCATATAAACCTTCCTGTTACTGAAATATAATAGCTTTCCCCATATAAGTCAATGTTCTGTGCCCTGTTAATCAATTACAGAGCACACTTTCCTGCCAGCATTGTAGCAGCAAAGAAATAAACTCCCCTCCATACCATTTATCTCAGTGATGTATTAACACCCAAGCCAGCTTAGGTCCATTTAAATGTTAACTTCCTGCAGCAAAACCCCATTTCCACTCCACTCCATTCTGCTCAGATAGAAAACCCTGATAACTCTGTCACGGGTATGATGACATTTGCTACTCTGACTTCCCTTTCCTGAGAGAAACTACAGTCTATGTCCATCACAGACAAGTTTCCATGATATTCAAGTAATCAGATCAATAGAAGAAAGGTCATCTAATGTCATTAAATACAAATGCAAAACCTCTGCAATCCACAAGCTTCAAATTCCTCAAGACCTAAAGACCACAGGAGGGAAGGACTGATCTGCATTTCCTCAGTTCTTAGACTTTTTCTCAGGCACCTGGCTATAGGAAACCAGGTACCAGGAGAGGTGGATCTTGTGTCCTACCAATGCAGCCCCTCATAGGTTCTGGCATGCGCAGTCATCAAAACCAGGACGGGACACCCATCCTTTCCTATTTTACAATCTATTTATATAGTCTACCTAGTGTGCTGGATGGATCAGCTCTGGAGTCCTCAAGATAGAGAGGACATGGAACTGTTGGAACAGGTCCAGTGGAGGGCCATGAAATAATCAAAGGGATAGAGCACCTCTCCTATGAAAACAGGCTGAGGGAGCTGGGCTTGTTCAGCCTGGAGAAGAGAAGGCTCCAGGGAGACCTTAGAGCAGCCTTCCAGTACCTGAAAGGGCTACAGGAGAGTTGGGGAGGGACTCTTTGCACGGGGTGCAGTTACAGGACAAGGGGTAAGGCCTTTAATTGGAAGAGAGGAGATTGAGATTAGGTATCAGAAATAAATTCTTTACTGTGAGGGGGGTGAGACCCTGGAACAGGTTGCCCAGAGAAGCTGTGGCTGCCCCATGCCTGGAGGAGTTGAAGGCCAGGC
Organism: Jacana jacana; assembly: GCA_013400555.1. Classification (NCBI taxonomy): domain Eukaryota; kingdom Metazoa; phylum Chordata; class Aves; order Charadriiformes; family Jacanidae; genus Jacana; species Jacana jacana. The sequence goes on from VZTM01037557.1 coordinate 147,850, forward strand.
TGGATGGGGCTTGGAGCAACCTGGTCTGGTAGGAGGTGTCCCTGTCCAGGGCAGGGTGGTTGGAACTCCATGATCTTGAAGGTCCCTTCCAACTCTAACCATTCTATGATTCTACGACTGGAAAAAAAAGGGGGCTCTTCAGAGCCTGCAATTGCTTTAATTTCCACTTGGTTAGTCCATGAACCATTTGGGGAATAAGGACCAGACTATTTGAAAGGACAGACTGTAGCGTCAAGCAGACCATATACACACAAACTCTTCATTTATGAACCCCAGAGGTTGATTAAAGCCTAATCCTCACTATGCCAGCGAGTTCAGTGCTTTTTGGTGAACAGAGTAAAAAAAAAATAATTAAATAACAACTCAATGCTTCACTTCACAGAAGTCTGTTCAAATCCTTAGCATCCTAATCAATAAACAGGTCACCTGGAGAGTTGCTGACAGATCTTATCAAAGCAGCCTGAGTAGATGAAAGAGACAATCTGCAGTTCATCTGTATCTTCTCGACATTTGTATCTCGCTGGAGGGTGGAACGCATACAAACGACTACACCTTCAGAAAGGTTGAGAAATGGGAAGAACAGACACTTGGAGTCACAGGTGGTTTTCATCCACAGTGGGAAGGTCCATCGGAGGATCTCTGGGAAGCTTTTACAAAGATTCTGTCAGCAAAGTCAAAAAGACAGCTCCAAACACTGCTTCTAAAAAAGCCAAAATGCTTGGATCCAGATAAATAGCACTCAGTCACAGAGACTTTCTAAGAATGTTTTTGAAGAGCAAAGGTTTTTCCATCATTATGGACCAGCGTGCAGCGAGAAATGGAAATCCAAAATTATCCCAAGCCTAAAATCCACAAATTCACCCCTTCTTCAAAATCTGCAGTCAAGATTTCTTGTCAACTCATAACCCGTTATCTTTAATTCCACTGTAGGGTACTAGCTCTAAGACACCAACATGCTGCCAACAGCGACTTGACTACAACAAGCCCCATGGATGTATGTCAGAAATTAACAACTCCAAAGCTGATTAACCTAAAAGTAATAAGGCAAATGACTGCCAGGTTAATACTGTGCTCCAAGTATAAAAGAGCCACAAACAATTGCTAGTGCAACACAGAACAGATGAGTCAATCTGAAGTGGCATTAAAAACAATCATCTCAGCCAAAACCCACACAAAGCCATGGCTTTCTGACCAAAAAAAAAGAAAAAAAGACTTAACTGTTTCTCTTTTACACAGTATTTTTGCTGTACAAACAGAGTAGTTAGTATACACACACCAAAATCTGACCTATTACCAGTACATCCCACTCATCCACTAACAAAATTGCCTGTTGAGTGCCAGGAAAAAAAAAAAAAGTTTAAAGCAAGTTTTAATCTTTACTTGTAATGCAAGACTCTCATTTTAAAACACAAATTCTAATGTACACGTTGGGGAGCAAGGGAGAGACTCGTACCACCTGGGTTTCATTTGTTCTGTGTGCTACAGGCTAGCTATCCCAAACACATTGTTCCTCCATTGGATAGACTGGATCAATGGGCCCATGTTAATGGCATGGCCTTCAACAAGGCCAAGTGCCAGGTCCTGTACTTGGGCCACACCAACCCAATGGATGGCTACAGGCTTGG
>VZTM01037557.1:149642-166366 GCA_013400555.1 Jacana jacana
CAGCAAGAGTGGTCAGACCCTGGAAGGGGCTGCCCAGGGAGGTGGTGGAGTCCCCATCCCTGGATGTGTTTCAGAGTGGCTGAGATGTGGTGTTGAGGGATACGGTGTAGGGGAGAACTTGTAGAGTAGGGCAGATGGTTGGACTCGATGATCCCAAGAGTCTCTTCCAACCTGAATGATTCCTCCAATTTGGGGATGTAGGGTGATTTCTCTGCAGCGGGCTGAGGAGAAAGAAGCCACCAAGCACTTTGGGAAGAGGAGCCATGAGATGTGCAAGGGCATTCTTCCAGGGAGAAGAATATGAAGAAGAGAACCGGGAACAGGAGTTGGCATGTCTCCAGCGACAGCCAGCAGGAATATTAACGCGGCTGGTTTGGATGGTGGTGTATTAGCATGCCGAGACAGCTCTGCTTTTCATATTGCATGGGCAGGTTTGATCATCTGTAATGAATGCTAGAATCTGCCGTGTTTGATTCACAAGACTGGCTCCCACCCAGAGAGTGGGAATAAATCAGGCTAAGTCATTAGCACGTTTTATGTGCCGTTTCCAACCAACTTGTAAAACCACGCTGGCTGAAAAGTAGAACATCCTACAAAGCACCTCATGGTCAATGGAAACTTATTTCCAAAAACCAAACTTCCAAACAGCTGTTACCAAGAACAGCCTATCATAGGTCTAATTTTTATGACAAGAAAAGCAACCTTGGCCCCATGTCACAAGGCCGTTGCTCAGTATGATCACCCTCCAGCCAAACATGTCATCACATGTGACAGGAACGCTGCTGGAGACACCCTTCCCTTGATCCTCAGAAGGGCTACTAATGAAAATAAACAGTGATGGTAATGGCTGGCAAACATCAGGCAGGTTACACACAATCACAGAACAATATGGGGTTGGAAGGTACCTCTGGAGATTATCTAGTCCAGAGGTCCCTTCCAACCTCACGCCCCAAGTTCTCAAATCACCAAGAAATCAGGAAAGAGCTTATCAGGGAAGACCTCTTACGTGGAAAAGAAATAATTGCCTCTCAGGTGTTATTTCCCAAAAATACCAGCCTTTGGTACCTTTGGCATGTTCAACAACCTTTTGCCTTATGCATGTTCTGTTGTATTTTTCATGACTGTGGGAGATTTTACATATATATATATGTATATAAAATAATCTACCATATGCTGTTACTATTTTGTGTTGTTAAAATAAAATCTAACTTTAGACCCCAGCAAGTTTCTTGGACTGCTCTATTGACTAGGTTGGGATGATGACTGCTAGAGTGGAACTTCATATTTCACTCTCTCTGTCCCACCTACTGTCCTACTCTTTGTCCCACGCACACATTAGAAGGGTAACAAAAACCAACCCACTTTTAAAATACCTTAAGACACTACAGAACTGTCCACACTCCCCCTGGGCAAACAGGGCAATCCAGTCACCATTCCCACATGCCTGTCAAAGTCAGCATGAGTCTTAAATAAGCCACGTTTGACTTGTTTGCTGTTTCTACAGGCTGCAGAAGCCTGCAGCTTCCACACATGACTGACACTTCACAGGACAGCCTTGAGAGACTGCTAGGGAGCCAACCTCATCAGCAAATGAGCCCAAGAGTAACCCAAGCTTTTCTCTAAGAACCTCTGGAGGTTAGCTGTAATTTAAAAGATGAGAGCAACTCATATTGATCATCTGGCATGTTTCCTATTTCACCTCAAGTTCCATATCATCAATAGGGATAACACATCTTTGAAGGAAATAGCAGGAGCTGTTTTTCCACCTCAACCTAACCTAAACTTTATTTCTCATACCTATAGTCTAGTTCTCAGACTAATAAAACCCTTATTAATCATAGAATTGTCTAGGTTGGAAGGGACCTCTCACGTCATCTAGTCCAACCATTAACCTAATTCTGATAAAACCCATCACTAAACCACATCACTAAGCGCTATGTCAACCCAGCTTGGAGTTACGCCTCAGAAAGGTTCAGAAGCCACAAGGCTGGAGGAGAGAAGAGAACACTGAAAATCTTCACAATTTTGTCAATATTGTCAAGTCTTATTTAACTTAAAACACATTTGCCAGTTACCTAACCTATGTTCTACTGCAGTTGAACTTCTATCAAACAAGCATTTTTTTGTTTGTTTGGCCGTGTGTGTGCGTTTTGTTTGGTTTCCTTGGTTGTTATTTTCTTCCACTGCTTTGATTTGTTTATTTTTCAAGACCCCAGGAGAAGACAACAGCACACGGTAACTCCTCTCCTGAATAACATTTTCAGCAGTCAGCTTAACTTTAGCAGGTTTCCATCTCTACAATTAAGCTTTTATCTCTAATAAGAACAAAACATAGATTTTTATTATTTTTTCCTCAAAATGCAAATTTATATTAACAGTCCCTTGACTTTTAACTGGTTTATATCACCAGAGATCTAAATTCAGAGCTGTTCCTCCAGGTTTAACCTAATACCAGCAAGGCAAACCAGCCCATGTAAAACTGCCATCCAGTTGAATACAGAAAGCCAAAACGTCACTCTCCAGACGATAGAGCACAGGTACGGAAACAAAGACCTTTAAAACTTGGTGTGCAGGAGGTACCGGTGTGGGTATCAAATCCTTTCAGAGCATGAAGAAAGATAACTTCACAAGAGAATAAAATGTTATCTACCTGCTTACAGACTGGTGGAGGTGCCCGTCAGAAGTCTCGTAATGAATTAACTGAGAGCAACAGCAGCAGAGGCCTGTCTGAAGACCTTTTAGACTAGCAAACTACCCTTCCCCTATGATGGAGAGGGAGGAAACTCTGTTCCTACCAGACAGGCAAAATATTTAATCCCGTGAAGCACTTAAAGTACATTTCACATGGGGTTAGATGAGAGAAAAAAAATAAAAATAGAAATTAACAGGGTATGCAGGACACAAGAGAATTGTTTCTCAGTTTGCACAGCAGAAAGTAAACATCACTTTAGCTTAAACTCTGGGTTCTTTTATTCTAAAGACATTATTAATTCCATGTTTGTGCATTGTTGTTTATTTTCATCTCCCCTTTGGAGAAAGCAGATATGTCATATTTATAGCAGAAGCTATTAGTTGGCTGTTTATCAGCTGCCTACTGTTAGAAGTGATGATAGGAGCAAACCCCAAAATGTGTGTGATATATGAATTTAACTGTATTATACTGACAGATGATTTTTTTTTCCTGAGAGGAAAAGACAAATAAGGCCTAACCTTGGCTCCCTTCTTCTGTTACTCAAATGTTTTGGTTTTGTTTTGGTTTTTTTTTCCCATTTCCAACTAAGTATAAAAAGCATGCTTTCTCCATTCCTGTCACTGAAGCTTGGGAGGATTAGCTCTGACCGCATTTGGCAAATTCTGTGGTTCAAGAGCACTCTCCAGTGCTTCCAAAGAAGTGCCAAGAGACCATATCAATTAAATTGCCATAATGCATTGATTTCACCCAAAGTATCGACAAAACACTCCTGAAAAGGTATTTTAGCAGGTGGAAGAAATACCTTTTGATCTTTCTCTTTACTGTTGCATCAATATAGGGCATTAACAGCAAACATTTAACATCATGTTGGTCTTGATGTGATTTCCCCAAACCAAAAGATAGGCTTCCAGAATATACTGATACCTTTTGGGGCTTTTAGGGCCAAAATCTTACCTGAATTTTGATGAACAGAACTGTGGATAGGAACTTCACATGCTCCCAAAGACTTTTTTCTAACTTTTAAAATCATCTCAAACGTCAAATGGCCCAAGGGCTGTTTCCTTTTTGTCTCATCAGAAACTCTGGACTTCGAAACACTCATTAAAGAGAATAGTAATGTAATTCATGGTCTTTAAAGCTGGTTGGGAGGAAAGCTATATATATGGCTTTGTCAGACAGATTTTTAGCTGGGAAGTGTCACTGCATTTCTCTCATTGATTTAAATTACCAGACCTACCTTATTTTATTGTGCCACGGAAATCCAAGCCAGTATGTTTTACAATAGCCTCCGCTATCCAGCTTATCCTGCTGTTCCTACAGTATGTTTTTGAATATGAATTGTTGGGGTTTTTTTCTAATTATCTAATGCAAATGGTGTTGACAATAGCATTGTCTATTATTGTACCCTCATTATCATGCACGGGTACCACCAAGGCATTTTTATGGCCGAGAGTACTTGGTAATTATGCTTGGTAAAACCTTATTATTACTACATGTTTAACGCATCAACCAAGGAAAACAGCCCAGTCAAATTAGCATATCTGAAAAACGAAGGTGACTTATAATTATAGCCCATTCCCTCCAATTTTAATCAGATAGCTGAATATTAAAAGTTCCAGACATTACAGTTCACTCCCTTCACCTGAATCACGCATTCCCATTATGTTCAAAGTGAAGGATGCCTGTTGTACCCACGTAACAAGGTCTATCCATACACACACAGAGCGAGGCAGCATCAGCCACTTGTTTGCCACCTGCACTTGCCCAGGCCTTGGCAGCGGACTGCTGGCTCTGTGGCCAGCAGAACACCAGCAGAAGGCTGCCTGGAAGCAAGGGGAAAAGCATGAGGAACAACCCTGCCAGCCCCAAGCAGAGAGAGGAAGGAGGGGCTCCAGCCACATCCCCCCACCCTGAGTTTCCCTGGGGAGCCCCCCAGAGCAGGGGAACAGCAGGAGTGGGCAGGGATGGCAGAGAGGAGCTGGTATGGACTGACCAAAGCCCCCAGTTCCCCCGTGCCCCTTGGGGCAAGAGGGGATCAGGTAAAGGAAATGGGAATGAAGAAGGGGTGAAGGTGAGCCTGGGAAAAAAAGGAGTTGAAGTCAAAGGGAAAGCAGTTTAGGGGGGTCTTGAATTTGTTTTGCACCATCCAACTCTATTTCAACTGGCAATAAATCACACTGACTTTCCCCCAAGTCAAATCTGCCTTACCCATGAGGTGAGTGGCAAACCATCTCCCTGTTTTCATCTTGACCCACAAGCTGTTTCATCTTATTGAATGAAACGTGGAACTCAGACAGCATTCCCACCCCTTAGAAGCAATGAGACGATACCAAAGGAAACCCATTATGCTGACCTTTTAGTAAGCAAAGAACGTTGAGGAGGCTGGAGCTTAGCTCCACTCCCCTCCACAGAGCACAGAGGAGCTGACTGAAGAGCTGTACGTCAGGAGAGGTGAGACACCTCGTGTAAGCCAGGAAATCCCCTAACTTACCTACTCTAGGCCACAATTCCTCAAGGTGGAGCTGGGCCTGAAAAGCCAGGATGCAGCGTTGCTGAAATCAAGGGCTGAATTGGAAGGTGAACTATTGATTTCTCTGGCAAGCTACTTGGACTGTGAACTTTTAATAGCAAGTATGACAACTAGCCCAAATTCACACATGATTCTACATTCCAAGCAACCATTTAAAATGGCTCTTCTTGGGTGTCCCCCTTAGAAGCAAAACCAGAACCAACCATGCATTCTGTAACTTCACGTCTTTGTGAGGCCTCTTCTCTCCAAAATTAACAGCATCTTGTGAAGAAAACTGCTCCTTCGCAGAGCCATGAGACCAACACTTGTGGTTCGTGCCAAGGAAGGGTGTGCAGAGAAGCCCTGGCTTATACTCATTGCTGGAACAACCAAGGTCAGCCGGTTTCCTTCCTTGCCCTGGTGAGGATCACAAACAGAAAGAGCATAGAGGGGTGACACCTGTGAGGAGGAGCAGACAGGAGAGGTGACCCAAACCTGGGGTATTCCATCCCATCTGCCCCATGCTCTGTGTAAAAGCTGAAGGATCAAAAGGGCAACTCTCTTTGATGGTCGAGGTCCAAAGGGGACCCTGTCTGTTCGTCTGCCTTTGATCCCCATCCCTGTGTTCCTGATTCCAGAGCTGGAATCTGGTTCCCTCTCATTTTCAGAGTCCAGTCTGGGACTTCCCCAGTGCCTGCTGGTGATACGACTCATCCTGGGAGTTTAATTGGGTTTGCACATATTGTATCTTTTTTAATTTTTATTTTTTTAATATTAATACTCCATTAGTTTAGTTCATTCTAAATTTGAAAATCTCCTTATCTCTTCCTCTCCTCTCTTTGGTGAGGGGAAAGGGCCATCTGCCAGTCTGGTTTTGGGTCAATTCATGCAAAACCGTGACACTGGGATATAAGCATCAGCAACAACAAAATACTTGGATGAAAGCATTATGATTTACCTTCACATCTCCATATTCAATAGTGTGTTGGGAACCTTAAACATGCTGTGCTGTCAACCACCATAAATACAGCCATAATGCTGCTTTGCAGTACGACAGTCCCATATTGGGAAGTTTTCATCAAACCTCAACCAACCTCCTGAATGCTCTGAAGAACACTGTGTCTTGTCCTTCTACACGTGTGTTGATTCCATCACAGCTCCTTATCCAGAATTACTCTGGGTAAAGATCACCAAAAAACCTGAAGCAAAAAGTAAAGCTCCTCAATCCTTTCATTCAACTAGGAGTGAAGGACTTCTGTTATATTATAAGTCCTAAAACCATATGCCATGTAAAATAGCACCTTTCAAGCTTGCTTTTTGTATGCCCCTCCTGAATTCATAAACCATTGAGGAAAGTATGTCCTATCAAGTATGTAAAATGTACGTAAGTTCCCCCCAAAAATGAAGTCAGAAGGTGTTGAAAACAATTAGGAAGTAATCAGTATAAATTAAATTGAAGTGAAAAAGGTTATGGCATAATGATAAAAAAAAAGGTTTAAAACTGATTTATGTCATGAACCTCTGATTTTCCTCATTACCCTCTCCTTAAATTTAACAAACTGAATTTGTATCTATTAATAGCTTCCTGAATTAAAAAAAAAAAATTCCCCCTATAAAAAAAAAAAAAAGGAAAGAAAACCAAAAGCTTCTCACTCCTGTTCATTTTATTCTCAGGATTAATTTCATTAAGCCACCCTTAATTTAATTTACAAAGTTAACTTTTATGTTCAGTGCAGTTTGCCAGGATAGCAGGCTGAATGTGTGAAGAATTAATTTCCTCTTAGAACTGAATGACCAAGATTGGAGAAAGATAAAATGAATGACGAAGTTACTGCAGTTCACCAAAAAGTTCCAGTTTGCTCCCTTATGGAGAATGATGGAATATCATTTTCTTGAGCTCCATTATCCTAATGAGAAGATATTCTATGCTTGATCTTAGCCAAAAGGCCGGAGAAGATATTTTAATGACTTACTGCTTCTGCTTAATAGGGAGATTTCATAATTACTGAAACTGCATCTGTTTGATTAATGAGCCTTTTCCAGCATCCATGCTGTTTCTTTCAATTTGGCTGACAATAGGCACTGGAAGCACACGCACACACAGATGCTTTCAACCTCTGGATGTGTGTACCAGGAAAACATTACTGAGCAGAAAAATAAGGAGGACCACAAACAGGACAGCTTAATTATAAATGTTCCCCCCATTTCTGTTCTTGCATAGATAATCAATTTGCAACAAACAACGAAGTAAAACATAGACTGAATTTCGTGGCTCATCTTATGGGCAACTTGGGATACAATCATAGAATCATTCAGATTGGAAGAGACCCCAGGGGTTCATGGCGTCCAACCATCAGCCCCACTCTACAAAGTTCTCCCCTACACCAGATCCCCCAACACCACATCTCAGCCTGAAACACTCTGAAACACATCCAGGGATGGGGACTCCACCACCTCCCTGGGCAGCCCATTCCAGGCTCTGACCACTCTTGCTGGGAAAAATTCTCTCCTAATGTCCAGCTCAAACATACCCTGCTGCAGCTTGCAGCCATTCCCTCTTGTTCTATCGCTAATTGCCTGTGAGAAGAGACCAGCACCAACCTCTCTACAATGCCCATTCAACTGGTTGTAGAGAGTGATGAGGTCTCCCCTCAGCCTCCCCTTCCTCAAACTAAACAGTCCCAACTCCCTCAATCGTTCCTCATAAGATTGATTCTCCAGGCCCTTCCCCAGCTCCATGTCCCTCCTCTGCACTCGCTCCAGCCTCTCCAGACCTCTCTTGTGTTGAGATGCCCAGAACCGGACACAAGACTCAAGGGGTGGCCTCACCAGTGCTGAGTACAGGGGGACAATCCCCTCCCTACTTCTGCTGGTCACACTATTTCTTACACAAGCCAGGATGCCATTGGCCTTCTTGGCCACCTGGGCACACTGCTGGCTCGTCTTCAGCCGCTTGTCCATGAGCACCCCCAGGTCCTTTTCTGCCAGGCAGCTTCAGCCACACTTCCCCAAGCCTGTAGCGCTGCATGGGGTTGGTGTGGCCCAAGTGCAGGACCTGGCCCTTGGCCTTGTTGCAGCTCAGACCACTAACATCGGCCCATCAATAGGTTGAGATCAAGTAGGGAAAAAACCACCCAACACTTGAAATAAATAAACAAAGGAACATTGATGTTGTGCTGTTATCAATATGACATCCATTCATAGCATCCACTTCAGAAAAGGACTGCAGGTCTCCTCAAGCTCTTTCATATGGTGCTCAAAGAATACTAAGTTGTGGCGTGCCTTATGCTAAAATTCCCAAGAGGAATATAAGTTTTTAGGCCTCCTGTGTGATAGTTGATGCTCAGAAATCATCAATGAAGAGCTATTAATTAAACCACAAGCTTAGAGGTTTCACATGTAGTATCGGCAAAAAAACAGATTGAAAGAAAAAATAATCAGGAAAATAGTAAGAGAAAAATCTTCAGGACTGCTAGAATATTCCACAGGCTAGACGTTACAGAAAAATGCTTGCTAAGTAACTAATGAACATAATCACCACCTTCTTTCAAGTAAAAGACAGTAAGCCTATATCTAAATCACTGATATAAGGGTATTTTGCGTTACTTCCATAAGGGAAGAGGGTACTGTCCCACTACTGCGTTTTCCTGACCTCCAATCTAAGCTCACTGAGGGATTTCTCTGCTACACACCTCCAAAACCATTCCTGAAACTGAGTGCAGGCAAGTTTCACTGCCCCAGCTGCTAATTCCTTATTAGAGGCACTTGATTGAAAACTGCCTTTTGTTTGCAAATAAAAAATATTGATTCAAAACATATTTGTATGTTGCATTTTACATTATTCTCAATTCACATGCAGGGAATTACCTTTTGTATCTCGGGAGCACAAGAGCTCCCCGCGTCACACCCCTTGTGTTATTTGTAAGACGATGTGGAAACGGCGTTGTACCCTCTTTAGTCACCCTGTGAGCCAGCTCAGAGACACCTTTTCTTGATTTCTTGTCATTTCTCAACTAATATCTGATTACCAACATGAATACTGAGGGCTTTTTGATGCAATCATGATAAAATACAGGTGTTGGAATCACTGAAGAAGAAACATACTGTATTTTGGTGTAGACAGCAAAAACCCCCAGCAAGCACTTACAGAAACTGATTTTTGGGGGTGAAAAAGCATTGAGCATTCATTCAATGTTCAGGAAAGAAAAGGCTTACTGCTGAGCAATATGCAGGGCATTAGACCTGAAACACGTTATCCAGGTTGCTGCTTCTAACTCATGAGGCCCATCCACCCCTTTTGTACCCCAGAAACATGGGCAGTAATTGCACGAAAGAGGAGAAGCAGTTTGCAGCCTCAGAAGGAACATCAGGACTAAGAAATGCACCTCTTCCTGAGACAAAGGAGCAGCAGAAGGACCTAATGGTTCCACTCTCCTCAGAGACCTCTCTCCAGAATCTGTTCCAAACCTGAGATGGTTGTAGAAGTATTTCCTGAAGTTTTCTGGGGGGTGTTGGGTAAGAAAATTTCAAAAGGCCCACTAAGAACTTTTGCCATCACAATGTCAGATTTTTTGTCCTTTATATGTAAAGCAAGAAGGGGTTTTGGTGGAATTCTCTATATTTGGTGCAATAGGGAGGCTTGTCTATTCCCTGCAGGTGTCCATGTGTAGGGGGAAATTCAACCATCACCCACTGTTCACAAAACAACTGCAAAATATGTATAGATAAGTAGAAAAATATTCCTATTATTGTCATCTATGGCCTTTTGAAAGACAGCACTGGTTGCACACTGAAAAAATTAGAGCTTGGGATTCCAATTTTAAACCAGAGGTAAATCAGTCTCCGCTAATCAATTTCCTTCCGTGCCCCAAGGTGATGGCATATTGACCAACACACAGGTTTTCTGGACCACCTCACATGGAAAATCCTGAGTTACAGTAACACAACATGAGAGACAGCCTAACTTTTCTGCTTTCGTTTCATCAAGAGAAAACACTTAGCCTGGACAGGCGCCTCACAAAACAACACCCTGTCTGCTCAGAGCCTGCCTAAGGGCAGTACTTGGAGGTATTTCCCTGTTGTAGAAGAGGAGATGATTGCTGTCAGCTTCCAGGCCCAGTTTAGGAATGGATATGCTGCGTGTTTGGAGAAGGGCCCTCTCCTCCACATCTGTCCTTCAGGATGGCTGCGGAGAGCCTTGAATTCTGGCTGCGACACCAAAGCATCACAACTGACTTCAGGGGAAGACAGCAGATCATCCCAAAATTATAAGAAAGCAGATTTCAGCCTGGGGCCAGTATTGCAATTTTCAGTCATGATTACATAGCAATTAGCTAACTATCCTTCTGCTTTTCAGTTCCAAACAGTCTTTATGATAGTGTATTACCATACAAGCACAGATACGAGGAAAACGACTCCTATGCAAGGGAAAACGGAGAGCAGAACAAGAGTAAGCAGGAAACAGACCAACAATAATTGAGCTAATGAGCTCAGCAAAATACTACTAATACAGTTACAGCTTCTAAATTGAGAAATACTAAATTTATATTTCCTAATTCTTGTGAAATCAACATAATTTCAAAACCACAAAGATATGGTTTCATGACAGCCAGTATTCTTGCAGACAATGAAAAATCCAAATAAGCGAAGAACACGTTACCAACAGAAAAGTGTCTATGGATAAGAGCTGGACAACACTTTCAATGTTAAAACTTCCAATTGAGTAACTTATTTTCCCAGGCAGTTCAGTATGTATCACAGCAGGCATCCCTGTGAGTAAAAGTATCTGCTGTTTTCATTTGTGCTAGAGACTTACACCAAAAAAATCCAAACCCAACCCCAAAAACCCAACAAACATGCCAAACCCACAAGTCTGGCAACCAACCAAAATAACCTTGAAGAAAAAAATCACCCAAAATCAAACCAAAAACTTGCTTAGGCTTTAAAATTCCCCTTCTCTGTGGAGAAGGGACTGAGAAGGGACCAACAGGGCATCCTCCCAAGTGAGTTACAAGGGTGAAACAGCCAAACGTTTTGCTCAGCATCCCTAGTTGGACGTTTATTTCTTTATAGCCCTGACAGAACTAAGCTCTGAGGTTGCTCTGTTGGCCTAAGATGACCTACAAGACTCTGGAGACCCAGGAGACTGCTGGCTGAGCTTTACCATGATGGTTTTCTAAAGAAGCAAGAACTAAAAATCAAAAGAAACAGAAAAACTCTGTCACTTGCAAGATACAGAGAACGACTAATACCAATAAAATATGATTTACTAGAAATCTGCCAATGAGACTTGGGACAATGCTGAAGGGTAAGACTGCAGAATAAAGAAAAAAACCAAACCTACCAGGAACTACTAAATACAAGAACTCGTTAACTGTTTGAAAGCCAGGGTCAGGCTTTTCCCCAACTCATTAGCTTCCATAAACCAAAAAAATTTCAAAAAGACATAATCCACTGATAATACACTCGTGTTACGCACGTGTGATTTATTACAGGCAGCTGTAAGAACTGGTTTTAATCCTTTTTGCCCTTGAGAGCACACAGGTGTATGGGTAAAAGCTCCCTCTAGCGACTTTGCTTGCTCAAACCAGGAAAAGAGAAAAAAAATGTTCTCCTGTCAATGTTCTTTAGCAGAGCTTGGCTTCCACAGATGCTGGGGAAGCATTCAGTATTTGGAAGTAACGTGATAAGAAAAATAAGTCTGTTAACTATTATAATTTTAAGACTATCAAGATTTTTATCGTTTATGAAAGGTGATTGAAGGAGCTGGGACTGTTCAGTTGGAGGAAGAGGAGGCCGAGAGGAGACCTCATCCCTCTCTACAACTGCTTGAAAGGACATTGTAGAGAGGTTGGTGCTGGTCTCTTCTCACAGGGAATTAGCCATAGAATGAGAGAGAATGGGTTCAAGTTGCAGCAGGGTAGGGTTAGGCTGGATATTAGGAAAGAATTCTTTCCAGACCCTGGAATGGGCTGCCCAGGGAGGTGGTGGAGTCCCCATCCCTGGATGTGTTTCAGGATGGTTGAGATGTGGTGTTGGGGCATCTGGTGTAGGGGAGAACTTTGTAGAATGGGGCTGATGGTTGGACTCGATGATCCCAAGGGTCTCTTCCAACCAAAACAATTCTATGATTACTAATTTTACATATACATCTTATATTTTTTCGATGTTCTGTTGTCCCACATGACACCACAGTCCTACTGAAGGCATCTGTAAGCATCTTTGAACAACAGCAGAATTTTCCTTATTTGCACTGGGTTTGGTGAGCACAAAATTCCCCTGGCTGGATGCATCCCATCAGGGTGAAAGCTGACAGCCACTGCGACAGAAACGATGCAGAAAAAGCAATGTTAAAAATGCTAGAGGAAATATGAGCAAGATGAGCACAGAATCAGGTTTTTCCATTACCTCTGTACCAACAACCAGGTAATAAAACCACCAATGTTCCCAGCCCACAAAAATAGCAGGTGAAAAGTGATTTTTAAGGATGTTGTAGGAAAAAAATAAAGCAATGCACTGCTGATTATGTACAGGAGGGAAGACCAATGTAAACAGAGTAATTTGTCAAGTCACTTAAACATATAAGAAAATGAAGGTGGCAACAGCCCTTGTTCTAAACCCAGTGCTGGAAAGCTGGACTGAAAAATTAAGAATTCAACCAGAAGACTTTTTTTTTCTTTTTTTCATGCACAAAAAGAAGTAGAGACATTTTAGGGAAAGAAACTCACAGGGAATATGAATCAACACAACAGAGAACCTCAGTGGAAATAAGCTGCAGTCATAAGAGAAAATGACTTAATAAATGTAGTTTGATACGTCTGTAAATCTCTGAGCTCCGTGAGAGTCAATTTTATTTATTTATTTAAGGAAACCAAATGCTTGTTTTGATTTGATGGAATCAATATGGGGGTTTCAGAAAGTGAGAGGCCACAGGGGCTATTAATAATAAAAGCTAAGAATTATCCAAGAATATCACAAGCTCAAGAGTGCCAACCTGCCAACATTTTGGGTAGCTTTAATAACATTTTAAGAAGTCAGGTGAATAAAGAAAGATAGATATTTGTACGGTGCAACTCTTCTCGTGCAAGGCAGAGCTTTCCCTTGGTGGGAGCCCCAAGCCAGTCACGAGGATGATGACGGCTGCAAAGGGAAATACAGAAAAAGAACTAGAAATGCCACAAAACTGAGCAGATCTAAATCATGACACGTTAAAGTCAGCATGTTCTAGTTGGCTTTCTCACTGTCTGCAAAGCCGGTTCTCTTGATCAAGCAGAGAAATACTCTGGATGGATGTTGGAAATAGAAGAGGCCCACAACACCTCACCCAACCCCTTATTTTAATCCTGTGAGAAGTTAGTGTTCCTCATGTCCTACCGTGTTTCTTGGGTTTTAAATGGCAATGGGTTTTAAATGGCAATGGAATAATCCCTGGTCTTTCTGGATCCTTCCCTCCTAATGCACTGACTAATTATCTGTTTTGCTGTTGCTCACCTGCTAGTTCATCTGGGTTAATTTATCTCTATTTTCAGAAAGAAAACCGTAATCAGCAAAAATGCAAATCCTTAATTGGGTTTGAAGGCCCTAACTGGTTGCTCAGTGAAAGAGCTGTTTGTCACTTGTGACCTCTAAATCAACAACAAAGTTTCATGATAACATTTAAACCATCTTTTCGTTATTTCTGTCCCTACCATGCCCAGTCACAACAAGCAGACACTGTGTCAGATGCCTCAAGTTTTGTGTTGCAAGTACAACACTTCTTATACCTACACACCAAGCAAGAAAGACTCTCGTCAGAGCATTTATAATTCACAGTATTACAAGAGAGAGCGCTCCAAAGCAGAGCCCTTCAGCATTCTTGATTCACTGAGGCTCTACGGTGGGACTGTCTTTATGTATAACCCTCCACTCTACTCTGGTGAGACCCCACCTGGGATACTGTGTCCAGCTCTGGAGTCCTCAGCACAGGAAGGACATGGAGCTGTTGGAACGGGTCCAAAGGAGGGCCACAAAAATGATCAGAGGGATGGAGCACCTCTGCTATGAAAACAGAATGAGGGAGCTGGGGTTGTTCTGACTGCAGAAGAGAAAGCTCTGGGGAGACCTTAGAGGCCTTCCAGCTACAGGAGATATGGGGAGGGACACTTTGACAGGGAGTGGAGTGACAAGACAGGGAGCAACAGCTTTAAATTGGAAGAGGGGAGATTTAGATGAGATACTAGAAAGAAGTTCTTCACTGTGAGGATGGTGAGACCCTGGCCCAGGTTGCCCAGAGAAGCTGTGGCTGCCCCATCCCTGGAGATGTTTAAGGCCAGGCTGGATGGGGCTTGGAGCAACCTGGTGTGGTGGGAGGTGTCCCTGCCCAGGGCAGGGGGGTTGGAACTCAATCTTCAAAAGTCCCTTCCAACTCTAAGCATTCTGTGATTCTATGATAACGGTGCACCCGCACATCTTCAAGTCACACACGTGCCTAGATACAGAGCACCCAAAAATGGCCTCTCCTTTGGAAAAGCTACGCTATTGATTACTTGCACCTGTAGTCATTAATAACCAGTTCTGGCAGAACAAGGACAGCTATATTAGCTTTCTGACTTACAGAAATATGCCATAAGGAAACCCATTATTTTTGGCCTCATTGGAC
The DNA here is from genome assembly GCA_013400555.1 of Jacana jacana. Lineage (NCBI taxonomy): Eukaryota > Metazoa > Chordata > Aves > Charadriiformes > Jacanidae > Jacana > Jacana jacana. Next base: position 164,481 of record VZTM01037557.1, read on the forward strand.
TAATTTCTGTTAATATACAAGTACAGCTTTCGGCGACACTATTTTGCACGTACACATACACTAAATGTATTTGAAGTGAGAGTTAAGAGGAACACACCATCTACATCTTAATCCATCTACAAGAAATGTCATCCTTCTACCAGCGATGAAATTTCACATCACGGATATAAACAGTTTCTCAAGACAATTCAGCCGTAATGGCGAAAGCAGACAAGTTCCATGGTGGTTTGTCTGAGGAAGCCAAATTCCTCACATTTCAAAATTTGTTTAAATAAGACTGAAATAATATAACAATAATTAAAAAAAAGGTGGAAGTTGGACAGAAGGGCCACCTGAATAGCAGGGTTTGTGTTAGCAAAAGGAGTTATGTTCACGAGGCCTGAAAAGATTTTACACATAAATGGTGGTGAAGGCAAGCGTGGAAAAGACCTTTGAGATAAAAGCCCTCAGGGTTCTTATCCAAAATAGCCATGTCCCAGCCCAGTACCTGCATTTATCGAGAGCCAACGTGGGCAGTCTACCATTCACAACAGAATTCAAACACTTTAATTAAATAAAAAAAAAAAAACACCTCAGAAACTCCCCATGCAAAACAGCCAATTCCATTCCATTCACCTTGAGCTATCTGTGTTCGTGATAATAGGTGGTGGTTTAATCACTGCATCCACAGAAGAATGAGCTAATTCTACTTTTGTACTGTAAACAAGGCTTCAAAGAAGGGGAGGAAACAAGGCTGAACCGGAACGCACCACAATCAAAGCGGTTGGAAAAGCAGAAGTGATTAAAATGTAGTGTGATTTTAAGTATAATTATAGTCCAAAACATGTAAAAATTGTATCTTCTTTCTAAGGGATAGTGCTTTCTGTGTAATTTGCTAACTTCTCCTAGCGCTGCAATCCAGGGTGATAGAGCACAACCAAGATAAAGGTTTAATTTATGCAAAACCGAGTGAAAACATTAACCAGAGCTCAGATTTAATGAGATTCTTACGAACTGAGTTTAAGCACATCAATATTCCCTAAAAAAGGCACTGGGATAGCCAAGAGGCTCAAAAGCAGGCAACTTGCAAGCACTGCCTTCCCATTTCAGCATCTTCTGTTCTTAGTGGGCTCTTTGAGCCAAGAAGGCATCTGGCTGGATGCTCACAGCTCTGGCAGTCAAAATGCCTTTTCCAGTTTCACACAACTATGTACAATCTAGCAAAACCAACCAACCAAACAAAATCAAAACCAAAAATAAACCAGACCCTTTACTTCAATGCCATGGAACCATTTCTGCACCTCATTTTCAGAGGACAGGTACTTTTATTGGAGGTGGAGAGGAAGTAAAGCCCCTGACCTGATTCCAGGTGTAGTCCAAACTAAGATATCCTCTAGAAACACCAAATTTACTTGTTATAGAAAGTTACAACAAGCACCAGGGCTTTCTTTCAACTTCGAATTAACACGTCAGAACTCTTTAGTGGAGCTGATTTAAATTAAAACTATGTTGTGATTTGGCACGCCATTACCTTCCAAAGCGTGTTGCTTGTTGATAACAAACCTGCATTTTTAAGTCTGTTTTTCATTCAAAATCCCAGCCCCTACTACACCATCATGCGTGTTTATTTATACATCAGGAGCATCACAGCCCCTACCAGAGCAAAGCCACGGGTGGTGTGAGACGCAGGAGCTGCTCAGCAGAGCACATCACTGCTACAGGTTGGAAGGGAGTGGAAGAGAGTGGAAGGGAGGAGAAGGAATATTAAGTTTATTTACTTTGACTTATAAATAATTAGGGGGGTGGGAGAGCAGGGGGGGAAAGGAAGCCTATCAGACATATTCAACATTTCCAAAAATTCACAGAACGTTGATAAAGGATTTTATGATCACCACTCAAGATGGGGG
>VZTM01037557.1:166385-188154 GCA_013400555.1 Jacana jacana
ACCCAACCGAAAAACCCTGTAAACTTCATAAAATGCACTATTTGCTTCAGACATTTCAACTAGTTAGCACTTTGGCCAAGTCCCAAAGGTCAATGGAAGCAACAACATATACAACACCTTGCAGCTAGCTATAGAATTAACAGCTGTCATGAAAAAAAATCTAAACCCAGCCTCTTCTCTGTTGTCTGTAATTCAGAGGAGTCACTTCAAGCACCTCTGAGTTAGTAACTCATGCTCAATGGGACTGGAGAGCAGCTCTGATGACAACGACCTGGGAGTCCTGATGGACAACAGGATGCCCATGAGCCAGCAATGGGCCCTTGTGGCCAAGAAGGCCAAGGGCATCCTGAGGGGCATCAGGAAGAGTGTGACCAGCAGGTGGAGGGAGGTCATCCTCCACCTCTGCTCTGCCCTAGGGAGGCCCCCATCTGGAGCACTGGGCCCAGTGCTGGGCTCCCAGTTTAAGAAGGACAGAGAACTGTTGGAGAGGGTACAGCAGAGGACCACAAAGATGATGAAAGGCCTGGAGCATCTCTCTTTACAAGGAAAGGCTGAGGGACTTGGGTCGCTTTAGTCTGGAGAAGAGAAGGCTGAGGGAGGAGCTGATCAACATCTCTAAATACTTCAAGGGTGGTGTCAGGAGGAAGGGGCCAGTCTTTTTTCAGTGGTGCCCAGTGAAAGGACAAGAGGGAATAGGCACAAACTTGAACATAAGAAATTCCATCTGGACATGAGGAGGAACTTCTTCCCTTGGAGGGTGGCAGAGCCCTGGCAGAGGCTGCCTAGAGGTGGTGGAGTTTCTGTCTCTGGAGACATTCAAACCCGACCTAGACACATTCCTGTGGGACCTGCTCTGGGTGGACCTGCTTGGGCAGGGAGGTTGGACTAAGGTTGGATCCCTTCCAACCCTATAGCATGCTGTAATTCTGTCAGAACAACTCTCAGGCAGAGGCACCTGCAGTCACAACTACACTGTATAAATGGGAATGCTACACATCAGAGAACAAGTCAGCAACTGCAACCCAGGACTCCATGTCACACGCTTTAGCAAGACATCACATCACAAATCCCACCTTCTGAAAGACTACAAGGAATATGACTTTAAAAATAACACCATCTCCATCACAGTTTTCAGTCAGAACCGTTATCTGCATTTTTCACACAGAAGAAGCCCATCTCCCAGCTATAAAGAAATTTCTAACACAACGTATTGTAGAAGCGGAGAAGAGTTTTTTTGAAGTATATTGTACTAATAAATTATGTCATCTTTCTCCTTTAGCCTTCCCGATCGTATCAGAGAAAACCACTCTATTTTGTTCTTTACTGATTTTTCTGCTGCCTTATGACTGTAATGTCATCCAGTGCCACATCAAGCAATGCAGTAACATTCATCATTTGAAACTCGTTTTTTTTCCTGTTCTTCCTCTAAAAATAAAAGAATAACCCTAAAAGAAACAAACCCCAACAAAACAGGATGAGCGCAAGGTGGTGTTTTCTCTTGGGAAGATTCTGATTCTGCCCAAGAAATGAACCTAAAGGAACCTGGCAAAAAAAGCAGCTGACACCAGAAGAGAAACCTTTGATTTTAATGCCACAGTTCACTGACTAGCAGTGCATAATCGATGACAGGATAGATGCCACTGTGGGAAACTCTCTGTCATGGTATGCCACCTCTAATGAGAGGACCGCTTCTTTCAGTAACACTAGATTATTGACTTGGACTATAGTTTAAGAAAGATCAAATCAGCTCAATTAGGATGCTCATTTGTATTCGAGGCGCGCCACCCACAGTTCAGTTCCTAGCACTTTGTTCCCAAAGATAACAAAATGTTTGTGCATAATGTATCTTTTCATCCTTTAAATTGTAAAGGTCATTGGATGGGAAGGTATTGCTTTTCTGATTGCTCGTCTCCCACAGCCATTTCATTTTAATCTCCGGACATCTATCACCAGCTATTGACATCGGAAAGCGAGGTAAGAGCAGCTGCTATTTTTAATTCCCCCCTCCTTTTCCTTGTATCCAAATTCATACGTAGCAAGAGACATATCCTTCTCTCTCTCATATAAAGAAGGTCACATTAACAGATTCATTAGAAATTTTCTACCCATAAAGTAATTTTCTCAGGGAAAAGTGAATCAACAGGCCTCTAAATCCAACAGGAGTAACTTCCCTGGGTTCTGTTTCGCTTGGTCACAGAGGGCAATGACCATCTGTACCAGTTGTGTACATGAACACATTCCTTCATACCCACAGTGCAAAACACACATCAAGTATTTGGTAGAGGCTGTCTGGAGTGGGCACCTGGATATCTCGTTCCCATGAAAATTTGGCTACAGGTCATTTATCTCACTCTATAAACAGAGGACAACCCAGGAGCCCTTTGAGCTCTCCTGGATGGCAGAGGTTGCATGCCAGGATCTCCCCTGGAGTGTGAACGCTTGCTTAAGGTTCTACACTTCAAGGTAGAGAGATTCCTTCCCACAACAGATTCTGGGTAAGTGACTCACAGCATGCTAAGCTTTGAAATCTTAACTACGTAATATAAAGTATGGATTGTGCATATAGAACCCTCTAGACATACACTGTTGACCAAGCCTGGGACTAGGACTGGATCCAGCTGCAGCCAGTCTCCTCTCCAAGGAGGAGTTCAGAAAGCCAGGGGGTCCTTTCTGAACCTCCTGACTCAACGGGAGGGTCTCCCCGACACCTTGTCTGTCCTTGTCCTCTATGCAGTAAACCCCCCCAGTGTACGTTGCCATCAAATCTTGTAAGATACTGACACATTTACTAGTAATTTTGTTAAATCACTGTTTCACCTTTATAAAGATGTCACTCCCTCTCACGAGTGAAATCAACCACTTCACCCACAACAGAGGAGCAATGGTTCTAAGTCACTCTAAAGGTTTTTGGAAATGTTTGTCCAAGTTACCCTTATTACAGAAGTAAAATGTTCCCTTCACTCCACAAAAAGCTATTACATATTTTGGTATGGCAGACTTGACATTTACAAGCACACACGATTTATACAACTACGCTGGCTGAAGGCATCTCCTTCTCCATCAAGGAGCTGTAGGCACGAGTTCAAATGCTCTTGCTGCCCATGGTACAGCCAGGGTTCAAACTTCAGTAAAGCACATAAACCCATTTGCATAAGCTTTCCTGTCAGGAAAGCCCATAGAGCCTGTCACGCTGCTTCTTGTGAGCTAAACTCACATTCCCTCTGCTTTCTCAGGGTCGGGTTGCTCATGGAAATCCCATCCCATGACTAGAGTCACCCTGTTGGTCATGTCACAGACACATGGAAGAAGATGACCCAGCTTGTGAGCTCCTACTGAATTTTAAGGGCTTTTAAGCCCTTGAAGCAGCTTCAAGCAGGTCAACTGAATCTTCATGGTGGAATTTCACTGGCATTTCTCAGTAGCATGATTTTGGTCAGCCACCAGCCCATGTGGTTAGTCAAGCAGCAAAGCCTTGAGGGCTCACAGGATCCAACAGACGTTCTCCAAGCAGCATTGCTACATGCATACAAGTGGGACGTTGCCAAAATGAATTTGGAACCAAGCAAAAATAAGTGCTTCCTTATCTTAGGACCGCTACTTGAACGGATCTATGCATATGCTAATCTTTGTGAAACACTCATGTCTTTAAGCAGAAGGTTACCACTGCCCTTTGAAGTGAAGCAGAGCTTTACCCACACTTTGAATTTAGGCCTGTGGTTATTCCAAGTCATCATCTGAGGTCCTCTAGAATGTAATAGTGTTTGCACCACGTGTTGTATAGCATAAAACATGACAACATAATAAGACTAATTATGAAGTAATGTCTGTGAAATAGCAAAAAATAATGCCTGTTCTATGTGAATTCAGATGCATCATAGCATCCCTAAAACAAGGATGACAGGTATCAGAGAAAAGAAAACCAGCTGAAACATGAGCTGAAGCACCTAAAAACTCTAGAAATAACTCTTGGTGTTGCCTGGACCTTAGGTGTCTTCTAGAATAACCGGAGTCTGAGGACCCTTTACTTCAGACTTAAGTCAAGATTCTCTCTTCTGCCTGGATAGCACTAGCAGTGGAATAGTTTGATTTACAACCTGTGACTACTGCATCTTATTCCACATATTATTTATTTATGTGCCTATATTTAAGAAACATATTTATTTATAACTTTAGTTTCACAATACCTTACAAAAGACATCCTATAGTGTTACCGCTGAGGGAGGGAAGTGCAGAATTATCGGTTTGCCATTTTTCATGCAAATGCAGTTGAATTGCACCGCAGCCATTTACACTTCCCTGCCCTTCTCAGGAGAGAGAGACAAGTTCCCTTTCTCATATTTATTTATAAAGAATACAGCACCATTCTGGAATATAAATAACTTTTTTTTTTTTTCTAGCAATTTTAAAGGGATTTTTTGTTCCTAATTAGCAGATAGCTTAGGTAGGAACATCATAAAATCTAAAATTATTTTCTTGTTTTCTGACTGTTATTTCCATAATTTAATAAAATATTTAATCCATAATAAAAAAAAAAATATGTCAAACAAGTGAACTAATATCCATGTCTAACATTTATCCAGGTTCTATTCCCTATAACTATTTTGGATAGAGCAAAGCAGCCAATGTTGGTGTATGACTTACTCAAAGAAGTTAAAGTAGTTTGTTAACGTGGCAAACCAGTTGTCATAAACCAGTTATTATAAAGCCACATACTTCATTTCATAGAATCATAGAAACATTTTGGCTGGAAGAGACCCTTGGGGTCATCCAGTCCAATCATCAGCTCTACTCTACAAGTTCTCCCCTACACCAGATCCCTCAACACCATATCCAATCTACTCTTCAACACAGTCATCACAGTTCATCTTTGTCCAGTTTCAGGCACTAGTTATTTCTGGTACCTCAAGTTAAATTCTCCACCATACATTTGCTTGCCCAGATTACAGCACCAGGGGAGTCCAGCGGCTTTTACTTCATCCACTGGGAGCTCAGGCTGATCTAAGTGTATGGTGTGATACACAATCTTTCCAAAAACACTGCCTATTTGATAGCCCCCACATCCCATAGTAACATCACTGTGTTCCTACAGACATCATGGTTCATTCGGCTACAAACAGACATTTTTTCCCCCCTAAAATGACGCATGATTTAGCATAACCCAGGTCATTTCGCTTCATTTACGAGTTTTGCCAATAGTGGTTCAAAAACTGACTGCTTTCTTCAGTGATTTGGAAGGTCACCACCGAGACCTACCACCCTTCCTAGGAAATCCCACTGGAAATACCCCCATTCCCCTCTTACCCCTACATCATGCAGTGGTTGCTTTCTCACGGAAAGCATACTTTAAGATGATTAACCATTTTGCTTTAAGGACACCAAGCATCTTGCGGTGCTGTTGTACACTGCTTCTGTATATATCGTGTGTGCCCTGCTCTAGGTGTTCCTGCCCCGGCAGGGGGATTGGACTAGATGAGCTTTCAAGGTCCCTTCCAATCCCTGAGATTCTGTCATTCTGTGATAAAATGCTTACATTTCATTCCTTTCTAGTTACACCACCCCAAGCCCTTTGAGACAAGGATTCAGTCTCAGAGTCTTGATATAATGAAGATGCTACTCCAGGAGGATGACAGTGCTGAACAAACTCCATTATCATAGTGACCAATGAGATAGAAACTGTACAGGGAGCAAAAACATGAAAAAAAAAAATAATGAAGCGATCATTCATAGGTGAGTGGAGTGTTTTATCCCCAAATAAACTGGATTTTTTTCCTTCTGCTAAAAGAAAAGCACTGGTATTGTCATTTCGCTTTTCCTATGCACAGAAGGTACTCAGAAAAAGAAAAAAAAGATATCATTCTGCATGCCATACTCCTATGTGTGAGTACTCCAAATCCCCACAGAGACCACACGCAGCTGGTGCGACTTTGGGACACAGCAGCCACTGCTCTGATCCCCAGAGATGGATCACTAGCTCTTCTCTGGGCCTTTCTCCTCACTCCAGTCCCTTCTCACCTTAGAGCACAGCATAGGGAACAACCAGTACCCCTGCTCCTGACCCCTGGTAATAGGGTTACCATAACCAACGCTATTTTCTGAGCCACACAGACATAATATTTAAGCACCCTGACCACATCTCACCCACTTATCTCTTCTCCTTCTCACCACTGTGGCTGCTGCCAGGAGGTGATGATCCCCATTACAGACCACCCAATCCCCATCAGCACCGTGACAGGACTATTTGCCCACCTCATGTCGTCAGGAAACCATTAGGGAACAAGGAAGTGGAACAGAACATGAGATACTGCCTAAAAATAAGTAATAAATAAAAAAATGAGAAGTTCCAGTGACTCAGACCTGAACTGCTTCCGGACAGCAAACCCCATGATCCCCCCAGTGGTCAGGAATGCCTCCCCCATCATCGTCATCTCCCTTTGAGGATTGAGTGATACGGGACCGTTTTTGGTAAATCTGAGTCTAGATTTTGGTTAAAATTTCGCATGCTGATTATTAAAAGAATTTGACCCAGCCCATAGAGGGCTCAGGTGAGCAGAAGTCTAAGGCAACCAAAACCTCTAGATAAGAAGAAAGTTATGTCAGTTACTAGAAATTATTTTGATCTGAAAGCTATAATGCTGAAATTTCCACTTAACAATAAGCTACACTAACTGCTAAAAATTGCTGATAACAATAAGCTATGCTGATTACTAACATTTTATGCAATAGTAAAGCTCTAATTAGAGCTGCAACCCAGTGGCCAGTCCTGATTTCACAAAGGATCCCTGCAAGAGCACATCTGTTCCTCTAATGTCAGGTGACACAGGGCAAGGGTTAAAACCAAATATCCAGCCTGGCCACCGCTGACATAAGAGCCCTGATCTTCATGGTGCAGTGGAATAACTTGCTGGTTTCAGTCGTGTTTTGAGGGGACTCATTACACACCCCGCTAATTTTGACTCCTGCTGACAGTTTCAGGGGAAATGCAAGAGCTCCGAGTGAGCCAGTGTCCTTGCCTTACCCTGCCAGACACCAGGGAGAAAATATCCCCCTTAGCAAGTTTACAGCAGCAACCCCGTGCCTCTCTATAGTTCACTAAAAAGTAAAAGGAAATTAAGCTTCAGAAGATATTAGTCCCCTCTGCTAAAATAGCGGTGGGTCAGGGAAAACACAAGTAATTTTTGTTGGGGAGGGGGTGTAAATAAACCAGACAGGAGTCGAGCAGAACTGTTTCTGAACTCACTTCCAGTATGCAAAGTCAACTAACAGTAGTTGACCTTTGCATTGATAATAAGAATAAAAATAATAATAAAGAAAGGTCAGATCACGAGGTCTAAATGCACAAAAGGAGGCACATGAGGAGACTGTAACACCACCAACTGCTCTCCCCCATCGCCTCACCTCCCAAATTCCCCTTTAAAACCCTGCATCCATAGCTGGACATAACTTATGGCTAGCTAAAGTTGCTTTTCCTCTGATCAGCACTCACAAGCTGCAGTGAAAAACCCAGCTCAGCTGTCCCCCTTATGTTAAATTGCCAGAAAAGAACAGTCATAGAGTTATAGTTCTTCCTTGAATCAGCACCTTAGCTTCAGTTTGGATCAAAGTACCCAAATAATGCAAATGCTGAAAAGCAACGTGAAAAAAACAAACAAAAAACAGAGTAGCGAATGTTTCTAAATAAACTCTGTAGCACACACAAAACTCACCTGAAAGGTATGAGCCTTGAATTCATAATGTGTATACAAAACAGTAAAAATGGAACAAACAAATAGTAGAAACCAAGGTATTTGTTTGCGACTACACGAACAGCCCGTCACCAACACATGAATGAATAAGCTGTGTGCCACAGCCTCTGGTGTGGGATTAACACTGTGGAGAAAGGTAAATGAAGAACAGAGATTCCCTTCTTCTCGAGCAGTAAAATCAAGTGAAACACATTTGAAGAGGAAATGAAAGAAACACCACTTTTCCACAGTCCAGACACTGCCACGGACAGACACCTTCCAAGCAAGGACCTCGCAAAGAAGTAAAACAAAAGGACAATATATTTCTATGCAGAAAGCTTCCCTTTTTTATTCACTTTTATTCAGATCATATGGTCCCTATGGGGACAAATGTTAGCAGGTAATTAACTATCAAATAATAAATTGAACACAAGAAGGAGAAATAGTTGAGAAGATATTCATTCCCAGTGAGGTATGAACAATTAGGCAACTGAAAGATAACTAAAGGCTTGTTATCCTCTTTCCCTGGTGTGAAAATCACCCCAGGATTCAACTGCAGTGGGAAGAGCAGACTCTTGGGCAGGGGTGTAAAAAGACCTGAGCATTTTCTGCTCGGGTTTTGCACAGAGCATCAGCGATTCGTCAAGTTCCCAAATGCCAAGATTTCTTACAGTGGATTTTACAATCAGATATGTGTTGAGAAGAAGGGAGAATGTCTAAAACGGAGAAGCTGTGGCTGCCCCATCCCTGGAGGGGTTCAAGGTCAGGCTGGATGAGTCTTGGAGCAACCTGGTCTGGTGGGAGATGTTCCTGCTGCAACTGGAGGATCTTTAAGGTCCCTTCCAGCTCAACCCATTCTACGATTCCATGAAATTCTTTCCATACACCATTACAGAAAAGTAAACAGGAACTGAAGAAGTAGCGATATTGGTTATGGATTTGGAGATTTTAACAGCCATGCTAAGAAGAGCCAGATATCCCCAATTTCTTCACAGGTGAGACCCTCACAAGCATTTTTATTTTTTAGATGAGAAGAGCTGTTGCACAACAGATGTGATTGACTACTGGGAATAAAGGACTCACATATTTTTGTCCATGTGAGATTTTTAAAAAAACAAAACAAAACCAAACAAAACACCAAACCAACCAACCAACCGACCAAACAAACAAAAATCCAAAATCAGCTCCAAAGATGTCTAGCAGTTTTAGTTTGGGAAACAGTAACTAGAGTTTACATTCCGTAACTCCTTCCTTTTGAAATAAACAAAACCATCCCAAGACTATGAATTTGAGGTATACACAGAGAAAGTATAAATGTGCACGTACACATACATGTGTGCTTACTATGAAATGGATCTAGAAATTCCTGGTGAACTTTGACAGACTAGTACATATCACTAAAATTAAGGAATAATGGGGGGAGATAAGATACTTTTCCTATGAGCTTCTACACTGACCTCTTAAAAGCCCATTTAGAAAATTCAAGCAAGTCCCTTTGCTCCTCAGTTTAAATACCCAGAACTATTTTCTGAAGAAGAAGTGCTGCTGGCTAACTCTTCAAAATCAAAATGACAAGGGGGTGGACTAGACATACTCCTAATAGGATACAAGGAGCAAGGACACAAGAAAAGAAGCCGTAGAGAGACCACGAAACACACATTGCAAGCCAAAACGCGATACTGGGCACAACAGCAAGATGATTCCCTGGCTCATTTACCATTCCTGTATGTCTTACTCCAGTTTTCCTACCCAGGGTTGCCAGCCAAGAAACCAGTCCCCAGTTCTGCAGAGCCGCCAAACTGCCTGCTCTCATCGCCTCTGGCTCCCTGAACGACGGGTCAGGAGCATTTCCAGTAACCGAGTGAAGCACAAGCTATTTCTTACCACCTGGCGATTTTACCCATCTTTCCACTCTTTCACAGAATATCAGGGATTGGAAGGGACTTTGAAAGATCATCTTTGCACCTATTAAAAATGAACAATACCAGGAAGAGCAAGGAAACAGCCAGCAATGCGGCAGCCTGGTTGTGGCTGGGCTGTGACTCTGGGTCCTGCCTCTCCCTTTCTCTGTACCCTACGAGAACACAGGTCACATCAAAGGAAAGGTCGTTCTCAATTCTGTCACTATGTTTTAGAGGAAATGCTATTCGTGGAAGGCAAAAAGCAGTGGATGCTGAAAGGGTTTTTGGGTCTTAAATCAAGGAATTCCTTTCTTCAAGGGATCTCACTGTACTGAGAAACTTTGAGCTTTCAATTCTTACTGACACTGCACACATCTACGAAACAATGGGGAGAAGACAACTGTTTTCACCACTCTAATGCAAAGGTATCATAACTGTGGTGTCGATGTGTGTGATATTATATTTAAATGGATCACGAGACCAGGTTAAAACTGCTTTCTCTGTACACACCTAATCAATTCTTAAACTTAAATTTCCTGAAATGAATTCCTATGGTAAAACGATGCCAACACAACACTAGAGCACAGAATGACACTGCCTTAAGTCCCAGCCTAAGTCCCTAAAATTCACATTGGATGAGATTATTCTGCTGAGTTAATGTATGTCATGGCCAGATTTACTTTGAAGAGCTTTAGATAACATTTAGATAACATACTGTAATACAGAAACATATTAGTTTCTATTAACTATTTCTATTAACTCAGGAATTAACACTGCCCTGGTACCATGAGCTGCTTCTGCTGCCACGATTGCTGCTCAGTATTTAAGATTCTATACATATGTCGCTGTTGTTGGCACCATGTGAGTCACTAAATGAAAGCAAAGATTCCTGCCAAATCTATCCCCTTGAACACTGGAGCAGCAGCCCATCCTGCAGCCCACGCTTCCCAGGTCGTCTGACACCCAGAAGGACATCACAAGCCTGATGAATCACATCACTTCAATAAGAAAGTCACACAGCAAAATAAACGTCAGAGAGGTAAGGCTACTGATGGAAATTTAGCAGAAATGAAAGACAACTAATTCACAACTACAGCTGCCTGTGAAGAGGCAATGCTACCTTTCCATGTAGATTTATTCTTATATTTTTTCACTTACTTTATTCTGTATTTGATGGGACCTTAATTCTCACCCACTCGCCATCAGGCCAGGGGAGCATGAGGGAATGCCAGCATGTATTGAACACCCAGGGTCCTTGTGGTGGTCAGTTTTTTTCAATGTCTGGAACTAGTATTTAAACCTGCAAAACTAATTTATTTTTTTTTTAAAGAATAAAAAATCCCACCATCCAGTTCAAGCCCCAATTCCTCCTTTAAAGAGGGATGGACGCAATTGAAGTGCAAGAAAGTTTCCACATCGCCAAATGGGTGCCCATAGAAAAACACAAACAGCAAAGGAAAAAACGCCACAAAAAGCAAACCAACCTGCCTGGTATGTTATTAACAGAGTACAGAAACAGAAATAAAACAAATGAAAATACAAGACTATGCTACAATACTGAAGCAGCTGAAAAATACTCACAATGTTTTTTTTCTCTCTAAAAAATGAAGACATTTTCTCAATTACAGTATTAGTTTTAGATTGCATTTAACTCTAGGGCATATAAATAGATTCTCTGTACAATAACATCTATTATAATATTTAGAACCACTGTTTCTAAGATTTTTTTTTTCCCCATCAAGTCTAAGATTAGATGGGTATTAAACATGACCTTTTGGTTGAGCATCGTTGCTTTATTTCACGTTGCAGGCAGGTCGGTCAAGCTACCCCAGCGTATATGAAGAGGAACTGTAGCAACATGTTTTTAAAAGCCTTCTGCTAGGTGTGAGAAGGAGAAAAAGCAGGCAGAGCTCTCATAAACACACTCCCAAATCAGTGCTGACAGGGCCAGCGGGCAGACAGCGAAGCACAGGGACTCTGCTGGCTGTAGGGTGCCCAAAAATACGGGTCTCCTTATGAACGTTGACACGGCAAGAAGGAAGCCAGCCTTTGCCTCCAGTCCTGGGAACAGAAGTAGAAGCTGTGTTGCAAAATCAGATAACCTCTGACATTTCTAATATTCCTGGAACTGCTTTCACCTCTGGCCCTATATGTTAAATGACAAATCTCCCCAAGAACTACGATGCAGTTAACATCCAGGTTCTCTCCACCCCAACAAGAAAAGAAAAAAAGTTTCTAAGATTAAAAAAACAAACAAACAAATAAATATGAGGCTGGAAGTGACTCAAGAGCAATGCCAATCTGACAGACCAGCAACACCCGGCACTCCATCCAGAACTCTGCCACTAAGAAGGGAAATGGAGCTGCAAACACCTTGTGTCCGTGAGGAAGAGGGTAAAACAGTCCCTGCTCTTGAACACATCCCACATGGCACATGAGTACCACGACAGTGACATGAGGAGCTGTGTCTTGGAAAGGAAAAATTCTAGAAAAACTGAGTGACTTTGCCCAAATACCACCAACTACTAAGACTGTATCATTCCATATTCCATGCTCAGCCAGAAACAACCATCTCTTTTGTACGTCTCCTTTTGCTTTAGGTAGCTATAGGTATTTGGATTCTTGATGGGTGCTCGGAGCCTCTGCTCTGCAAATGCATCACTAGAGAGGGTCGGATAGGGACAGGCCACAGGTATTAAACCCACAACTTCATTTTTGTCTCATAAACCCAGCAGCCCTCCAGCAGAGGTAAGTACACAAGCGCCATAAATCAAAGCCACTGATGCACGTATAATCCAAATAGCCTCTTTGTATTACCAGCTGTCAGCACGGGCCACTGGGCAACTGCTGTACCCCCCATTCATCTGTCTCCCTCATTTAATGAGATTTCACCTACCCAATGGCTTGTGTTACCTTTCTAAGGGTTAATTTCAATATTATTCCTCCTTTCTTAGCATCTTGGCCAAATAATTCAGCTCGTTGTTAAGAACATTTTATTTTTCCCCATACAAAAGGCAATACCAGAGCTAGAAAATTATCTACAGAAGGTGACTCTGTGTAATCCCTTGTTTTGGTGTGGTTTGTTGTTTTTTTTTTTTACTCAGGGAGAGTTTCTGATTAATACAGTCTTTGAAAAACCATGTTTTAAGTAGTCCTACTCATTCCAAATTGCTTTTCAAAATAAATAATTGGTCGGCATTGTTTGAGGCACAAACAGCTGCACGGAACAAGCAGTGACTTCAACAAAGGCACATCAGCACGTCACAGCTGGGTCTGCCTAGAAAAGAGCTCCCCAAAGGAGCATCCCACCCAGTCTGTCAGCTGTAGCTTCTTTCTACCCCAGTCCTGCCTCAGAAACCTTCCCCAGCCCTCATGCCAGACACGGAGAGTGTGTACACAGAGAAAACAGATGGTACGTAACAATCACAGAATGGTCACAGTTGGAAAGGGCCTCTGGAATCAGGGTCCAACCACAAACATGCAAAACCCCTACAATCTCGGCCACTACAGCGTGCCCTCAAATGCCTCATCTAGACTGTTCTTCAATCCCTCCAGGGATGGTGACTCCACCACCTCCATGGGCAGGCTGTTCCAGTGCCTGACCACTCTCTCAGTCAAGTCATTCTTCCCAATACCTAATCTGAACCTCCCCTGCCACAACTGCAGACCATTTCCTCTGCTCCTGTCATGATTCCCTTGGGAGACAAGGCCAACACCCACCTCTCTACAACTTTTTTTTAAGGAGTTGCAGAGGGCACAGAGTTCTCCCCTCAGCCTCTTCTTCTCCAAACCAAACGTGCCCAGTTCCCTCAGCCACTCATCACAGGACTTGTTCTCCAGACCCCTCACCAGCTTGGTGGCTCTTCTCTGGATACGCTCCAGCACTTCAGGGGACCCTTGCCAGGAGAAGTTAAGATATTTGCGATGGGCCATCCTCCCTCTTCAGATTTGGTTCCTTTCTGGGCTAATTGAGTATTTTTTTCACCACAGTCTGGTTCCTTCTCCTTGCTTCCCTGATAAAGGTTACAAGTTGCCCAGCAGACCCCACCATACTCAGTTAACACAAAGGACCACCATTTTTCATGGAGTGACTATGAGAAGCTGTCAGACCACCACTACCTGTGAGTTTCACAAGTTTTATATGTCGTCTATAAACATGAGAGGCATGCATTTCAGAGCTCCAACCAAGACACCACTTCACCTCGTACAGCACCCAAGCTGTGTGAGGTTCCCACAGCTCAAGGCAAGGGCCTGGTCCAGACCTTCCAGATGGAAGTGGACAGGTAAGCTCTCCACAAAAATATGGCTTTGACAAAGGATTGTGTCAGTCCTAATTCAAAGTAGTGATTGTACAAGAGCACTGCTGGAACTGTCTGGGGCAGCATGCAAGCCTTAGTCCATGCCATATTTAGAAGATGTACCTATAGGTGTTCAATGATGCTTCAAGTTCTTGGGTGCTGATTGAGTGGGGAGCCATTTCCTGACTAAAGGCTTAAAAGGACGGGTGCCTTCTGTCACACACATGTCTAAAACTTGCTGCATCTCTAACAAAAGCAATGTCATGGGACCTGGTAGGATCACAGCACAAGATCACAAACTTAGCAGGCTGTAGCTTTTTAGTGTTCTCCTGCTGCTGTGAAGAACGTTCCTTACCAGTAACCACGAAAGCCAAACAAACCCTTCAAGGAAGTCTAGCCCTTTTCCTTTACGGGCCAGTTTTCTAGAAAGATATTTCCATCTAATCCAGACCCTTTACTTCCCCAAAAAGTCAAAATTGGGAGAGCGATGCATGTTCCCTTGTTATCTTTATTCCAACAATCAAAAATACTACAAGACTAAAAACCAAAGAAAATAAAACCAAGTTTTTCTTTTCATAATGTTTTTCTCCCCTGAGCTGGGGTCTTGATAGGAAAAAGAAACAGGCAGAACAGGTTCACAGCATGAAAGACTCCATTAGAGTTAAACCTCTAATCCAAGCTTTGCCACTTAATCCTCCCAGAGCCTCAGACAAGTAAGTATGCCTCATCCCATTTTTTTTGTTCCACATTTTCCAATTGGGAAGTTAACTTTCTGGGAAGCTGCAGAGTTCGATTTATACAGATAGCCCTCCAAGAGACACTCATCATCATCATCTCCTCTCTCCAGCTCTGCCCTCTTCCTGACTGGATTTTATAGTATTTGCTGCAATTGCTTTTTCACCGGCCTCCTATGGGCTTTTATTTCATCATCTCTACTCCACACCCTTGTTTGGAGTTGAAATTTGTGGTCTTCATATTGCTTGAAACACCTAAATAACAGCTTTTTTCTCCTATGTATCGAAACATTTGTTTGAATACGGTAACTATGGTTATTTGAAAAGGAGGAAGTTAAAAGTTTCTCATGTCCATCAGCCAACTCTCTTCAAGCCTCCCAAGAGTTATTTATCATTTGAAGCATTCTGTCAGTATATGG
This sequence comes from Jacana jacana, assembly GCA_013400555.1. Taxonomy (NCBI): domain Eukaryota; kingdom Metazoa; phylum Chordata; class Aves; order Charadriiformes; family Jacanidae; genus Jacana; species Jacana jacana. Next base: position 181,459 of record VZTM01037557.1, read on the forward strand.
CCAGAACCTTCCGAGAGTCTCTCACACCTCTCCAAAAAGACAGTTCTCCCAACTGCCTGCTCAACTCCCTGGGAAGCAGTTCCCTGCCTTAACTATTTCACCATTAAGGTGCTCACTGGCGTAACCGCCTCAATCTTTATACACCAGCTTTTTTTGCAAATCAAATTTCTTCTGCTTTCCTGCATTCCCTATGCTTCTGCTCTTGCTTTTTGTCACCTACTGCAACTAAACACCCTCACCATCAATACAGCTGTCTTGCTCCACCGTCACCCGTGGAGTTCAATAGTCATCTCTGGTGTTACGTTACCTATCCCTGACTCTTCTCTGGTTTTACCACGTTCCTTGATGTAAGACCACGACAATCATCAAGAGACAGTGTTTGATGCATGCAGCCGCCAAATTATCTGCCCATAGCCTTCATCCCAGTTGTCACACCTTCTTCTATGCTTTTCTTCCAATTGTCTTCTTCCAAGATTCTCTATTGTCTGCTTAGAAATCTTCCTTTCAGGGCCACACACCTTACAATCTTGGATCAATCAAGGACGTTTGCCCACTGACCATGTGACTGACAGTAATCCCCCCTCTACATACCCACAGACACCTTGAACACTCCTTACAGGACAAGTAACACTCTATTACATTAATGACACTTGCTCAGCTTCACAGCTCACAGCTCTTTTTGGCAGCCCTCCATCTGCTGGGCCAGATTTGCCATCTCCAGAACCATTCTTAGGTCACACACATGTAGATCTGCCATGAGACACTTCCAAGTCAGTAACAGATCTGTCCCTTCAGTTCCCAAGAGGTGGAATGCACGCTGATGTCCCTCAGCCATAGGTCACAGCTGCCTCTCATCACTGGCACTAGTAGTTTTACATACCAAAAACCCTCCTCCTGTTTATTGCAGTCTTCCCACTATTATAAAATCATTCTTCTTGTGAAGTTCTGTAAAGAAAGCTTCTGTATGTTCCTTGGGGCACGCCAAGGTTTATAAATACAAATCTCCAATTAACAATTAACATCGTTAATTTTCAGCTCACTTTGTGAAGAAAAATTGCTTTTACTTATATCTGCTTTAAGGAAAACAAGGTAATAAGGTTGTGTCTTTTTTAAGGGATTAACATTATTCCCAATGCTCCACGTGAGAAGGTTAAGTAAAATGATTACAATAAACAATTTTTTTAACCTAGTATTTTTCCCCCCATTTTGAAAACCAATTACCAAACTTGCTGCTATTAAAATCACCCTTTACTCTTATTCCAGGCAGACCATTCTAGTTCGTTTTCCACACAAACTAATCTGCCATAAAAAAAGATTGATTATCTTTTTCTAACCTTCCAGAGAAGAACCATGTAAGAACTTACTACTAAAAAGGATTAATATTAAAAGGCATTAAAATTCTAACATGAACATTGCAGTGTTCTTCCAAAGGGCACACCTGTAAATATACATTACAAGGATACTCTCATTTCTTAATTTAGACTGATAATATCTTAATTCATGTTTATAATTGAAGAGATGTTGCAGATACAGTGATCATTAATAGCACATCTGTAAGTAAGAACAGTCTGACTGAGATGAATTCCTTCTCCCAGGCTGTATTTTACATCCACAGTACAAATTCAATAATGTATGGATGTATCTGCTGGCTAGAACTGGGCTATTTTAATATTTCCCTGGGTGCTCAACACGGAACTGCTCTGACAGAAAAGGCTTAAGCCAACATACAAAAGCAGCTACTGAGAATTCAGAGCTCAGACCTTATCAGGAAAAAAATAATAAAAATAATGAAGTACTCAGAGTAAGATATGCATCACAGCCAGATGAATTTATCCCAACAAAATCTTCAAGCAAGAGCTTGAAGAACGCTAGCATTCTTCTTCAGGGGTCGTCTTTGATCAACCCTACCACCAATCAAGCGGCCACTTAACCTCGTCTGCAACCATTCCTGTTTCACCCTGGCTCCTTTCCTGCTGTTGCTCAGCGGCTAGAGAGAAGGAACAACCAAGAGACCATTCCAGCATACAAAGTCTTGTTGCCTTGAAAAACTGTAATTTGATGGTTATGAGAAGAAACACTTTAATTAGGCATTAGGAGGAGGAAGGAGCTGGCTCCCAACACCACCTGCCAGCACTCAGCAACACTGGCCGAGGCCGCGGAGCCTCCCAGGATAACACAAGAGCTGTGCATCAGGCAGTTCTTTTGCCAAGCATCTTCTGATGTCTGAAGCATCACAAATACTTGAGATACCACAGCCTTCACAGATGGGTTTCATCCTTCCAGAAGTTCAATTGCAGACGCCAGGTTTGCAGTTTGCACATCTGCTCCCCTGAGCCTGAGGAAGTTTTCTCAGTTGTCAAGGGATCAAATTAGTTTTAATGGCAAACTTTCATACGTAGAGCAAGTAAGGGTTTATTTCATCTCTCACACAGAGAAATAACATATGGCAAATAAGAGGTTACGTGAGTCCCACTGAAGATCTATCACACATTTTAAGCGGTGGGTAAGTGACACAGGAACCTTACAATAGTAAGTAACATCAAAGGTTACTTTAGTAAATTATTTAAGCCCATATTCTTTAATTACTAAGAATAGTAAGGCAAATGATCTCTCCATCTGGCTCAAAATGCTTGTTGACACTTCTGTAACCAAAGATTCTCATCAGCCTTCAAACCTGGATGAGATTTCTAAAAATGAGAAATCTTCCACTGTCACCGGTCGGTTGTGCCAGCTGTCCGGTGGCCTGGGTGCAGGGTGACACTTTTGGTAGCTGAGGGAGGCTGTGACTGCTGCTGTCTTGCTGTCTGTTACCCTGGCACAAAGAATCTGAATTACATTGGGAGAAACTGGAGCTCAAGTCACTCCACCTGAAGAGCCAAGCTTTTTCCCAGTTTCTTCAGACTTCTTTGCATGAGCAGTTTGGAAACCCAGAGATCCCATATTGCAACACTAATAATCAAGTTATTAACTGTGCTGCTGTATTCCTGGTTCACGGCTTGGTTCTGTCAGAGATTTCTTTAGAAGTCTTCGACCAGTCCCACGTGGTGTTCCTCGGGGCTCAGTACTGGGGCCTTTCCTTTTTAATATCTTCATTGATGATGTTGAGAGGGATATAGAAAACACTATCAGCGAGTTTGCAGATGACACCAAGATGGGTGCGAGTGTTGATCTGCTTGAGGGCAGGGATGCCCTACAGAGGGACTTGGATAGACTGGGTAGATGGGCCAATGTTAATGGCATGGCCTTCAACAAGGCCAAGTGCCAGGTCCTGCACTTGAGCCACAACAACCCCATGGATGGCTACAGGCTTGGGGAAGTGTGGCTGGAGCTGCCTGGCAGAAAAGGACCTGGGGGTGCTGGTCGATGGGCAGCTGAACATGAGCCAGCAGTGTGCCCAGGTGGCCAAGAAGGCCAATGGCATCCTGGCCTGCAAAAAAAAATAGTGTGCCCAGCAGAAGCAGGGAGGTGATTGTCCCTCTGGACTCAGCACTGATGAGGCCGCACCTTGAGTATTGTGTCCAGTTCTGGGCACCTCAACACAAGAGAGATCTGGAGGTGCTGGAGCGAGTGCAGAGGAGGGCAACAAAACTGGTGAGAGGCCTCAAGAATAAATCTTATGAGGAACGATTGAGAGAGTTCGGACTGTTTAGTTTGAGGAAGAGAGGAGACCTGAGGGGAGACCTCATCACGCTCTACAACTGCTTGAAAGGGCACTGTAGAGATATTGGTGCTGGTCTCACGGGCAATTAGCGACAGAACAAGAGGGAATGGCTGCAAGCTGCAGCAGGGTAGGGTTAGGCTGGACATTAGGAAAAAGTTTTTCACAGAAAGAGAGGTCAGTCAGTGGAATGGGCTGCCCAGGGAGGTGGTGGAGTCCCCATCTCTGAATGTGTTTCAGACTAGATTGGATGTGGTGTTGAGGGATACGGTGTAGGGGAGAACTTGTAGAGTGGGGCTGAGAGTTGGACTTGATGATCCCAAGGGTCTCTTCCAACCTATATGATTCTATGATTATAGAATAGAGAAAAGCCTGAGAGCTTCCATAGGATGAGAAAGCCTAGACATTCAGCAACAGCACCATCCCGTACAGCAGGACAACATAAAGAGCACAAACCAGCTATCAGTTTGCCCAGGAGAAGAGAGCAAGGCTAAAATAAGGGACAGCAACTTCACAGAAGAAATCCCATGTAGCAGGTATAGTCTTGGATGCTAACTTAGAGGGATTCCTCTTCAGTTTTATCCAACACTGACGTTTAAGTGTCTATTATAAACCCAGGTGTGAGCATGAAAAGTGTTTTGTTTGTCTCCAGCAAGTCCTTGGATGGTAACCAATGTTTTGCCACTCGCAGAGGCTCTCCTCCCCACGCCAACTGTGGGAGTACCGGCCAGCTCTGATCTGAGGAAACAGCCCAGGGCACCCTGGTACTCTGGATTAGCTACAGCCCAAGGGCCCCACCTCCTCCCCACTCTCAGAAAATTCCTTTCTCTAAATCTGAAGATCCTGTTCTGCCTCCTCACCGAGCAGCACCCCCTCTACCCCTCCAGACACCATTTTAGTGTCATTATTCAGCTTCTTTGTGACCTGGCCTGAGGGGTACTTCCCTCCCTCACATGAAGCAGCTGGCTCGGACGCAGAAGGGAAAAGAAAGAGAAACCCATTTTGGAAGACAGTCATCCTTCCCTCTGTAAGTGAAGCCTGCTGAGCAGACTAACTCCCAGTCCCCTAAACAATTCAACAAATACATTAAAAGAGGGAAAGGTGTGACTGATACCTCAAGAGCTGTGAGCCTCAGGCTGATGGCTCCAGCACCCTTTTCACTGAAAAGGAAAGTGCCATCCTGCCTTCTCTCTCCCACCACTTTCATAAATGCATATATATATTTATATAAATATATATATAAAAATAAAAAAGAAGAAACAGCATGAATAACATCTCAGAACTTTTACAGAAATATAGAAGGTAATTCACCATCTGAGGCAGCAAAGCAAAAAAACCCAAACAAACAAAGAAAAAACGTGCAGCATCAAGAAGCAGTATTCATTTATAAAATAAAGAAATGTTAACTGAAATAGTCCTCATACAACACTCCCTTTCCAGCAGAGGATATTCTTTATAGTCCTTACATACACTAAACTACAGCTGTGGTTGCACCAGAGATTGTTTATGGCACCTGAAATGGTCTCTGTTACTTGGGTTGGGTGACAGAATAGAATAATGAAACCCCACTACCGCTGCAGCCTGACAGCCTGCAGAGCAGTTTTCTTCCCACTTAAGACTTCCCCCTCTCCATTATTTTCACTTACAACAGTTCCTTTTTGCCTTTAGGTAATTAGAGAAAAGCAATAATTTCTAAAATAACACCGATACCGAGATTGTATTTTTGCAGAAATACCCAAGTAGCTGAAAGTTAAAGAGAGAAAATGGTGGCACGAAGGGAAAAATGAAAGGGAAGAGATAATTTTCGGTCTGAACACAGAGTCATAGCTGTGACAGTGAGAGAACCAAAAAGCATTATTGTCTGCAGTTCTGAAAATAATAAATGCAGCTCTTATTCTTATTGACGCACCCGACTTAAAGAAGTTGCTAACTCCGAATTTAAGCAGTTTTCAAATTATTGATGCAGAAGAGATTGTGTGATGCATATAAATTATTAATCCTGATGTCAATAACACAATTTTAATCCTGTTAAAGAAAGCGGGTTTGTTTCTCAAGTACGATTACAAATTCATAGCAAAGATTAATCTATTTCATTTGACAGCGGAGATTTCCCCAGCTTTAGCTAAATCCATTTTGAAAGAAGAGAGAAAAGCAGACCCTACAGCATTCCCATTTCTTTCAGTGTTCCTGGGTTGCCTGGTTTATTTATCCTTATTAATAGCTTGAGTATTAGTGCTCCAATTATAATCCAATAAGATGTCCTAATTCCATAAAACCTTTAAAGTTTGGGGGTTTTTGCTTGGTTTCACACCTCCATACATCTCCCCCTTCATTCATGATCAAACTTTGGACAACTCTGGACAAATACAGAGGCGAAAGTGATAACTGCCACCAGAAATTCCAAGTATCCCAGATGACCACCTGAATCTAGCTGGGACCAGCTGTGTTTAGGCAGAAGTTAGAGCGAGTGGGTAAGGAGCCCACTTGAGCCATATGGAGACAGTAGGTCTGTGAGTACCTGGTGAGTAAGGTTAAATCAAAGCCCACAAAACAGTGGATTGTCACATTTAAAGACTGTGCTGAGAATGGGGAGAGGCAGACTTTACGCAACCACTGCACAATATTTAGGAAACTGTTTTCTCCAAATCACTTTTAAACTGAAATTGCATATTACTTCACTGCTACTTCAGGATTTGCTGTGAGAGTGAAAAGAGACTTTTTTTTTTTTTAACACTATTTTTAAACAGTATTCCAGCAGAATTTTTGATTAAAATACTCCCAATTTTTGGTTTCTGCTCAAAGTTACTTTGAGTTTACAAAGACCTTCTGGAGCTGCATTTTCAGGAATTGAAAACACCAATCTATAGACATTGTACCCAGCTTCCAAACAACAACTGTGTGAGAGTGTATTCTAGCAGGGGAAGACACAGTCAGTGTTACCAACACTAATCACTAATTTCAGGCTAGTACCCTAAGACAGCACTAACAGCCCCGGCAAGATTTGACATTGCCCTTCAGGAACCCAAACTTCTCCCCTT
>VZTM01037557.1:196431-237268 GCA_013400555.1 Jacana jacana
CAAAAAAGAAAAAAAAAAGGGGGGGGGGGGCTGGAGAAATATTAAGGTCCAACATGATAAAGGATGACAAGTCACTGGAATGACTCATGAGGCCACTTGATCCGATTTTAGTCCATTTCAGTCCATTGGATCATGAAAAAAAACATCCCAGGAAGAGTAGGGAAACGAGCACAAGTAGGAAAGTGCTTTTGAGATGGGTTGTTCAAATTGTTTTAGAGCAAAAGCATTAAAATTTGGTTGCCTTAAAAGCATTCCAGACCTGACCGCGCTTGGAGCGATTCGAAAGGATGAGTTACTGAAGTGCTATTTTCATTTTCTGGCAGTCCAGGAGCTATACAAGTTCTGCTCTGGAAGTATTATATTTGGCACAAGAGAGAAAAATTGCTTTTCACGAACCTGTGTTGAGGTTCAGAGTCATGAGGTTCACTATACGAGCGAGGTGTATTACTACTAGGACCATTTCTCAGAGCTTTTATCAAATCAACAAGTCTGTGCTTGTCACCTTCCCCTGCTCCCAGTCCTACCAGAGAGCTGGACTCCAGCTTAGCCCTGTATTCACATGCTCAAATTCTCCCTCAACGAGATAAGGAGCTCATTTCCTTCCTGGTCGTCTTCATAAATTTGCAAAGCCACCAAACACTATTTAAGGCAGAATGAAACTCTCAAAAGCATCTCATTTAGAAGACATCCTAAAGAGTACTATGAAATATGAAAAGGTAGTTAAATGGAACACTTGGTTAAAACCAAACCAAACCCCAAAAGAATTATGTAATTCACCATTTAAAACTGTTAATCCCTTGTCACAAAAAGACATCCTTTCACCGTATGTGAGTAAATATTGACTATATTATTTCTGGTTCAGATTTAATGGAGATCAATTTTATGACCTATGCCTAAAGAAATGAAATACTTGAGGAGGAAATTCATCTACAGACACTTGAAACGGTATTCTCCCTTGTCTACATGTTTCTCCTCGTAGCCCAGAATAACGATCTAGCTATTAAAATAAAAATACTGGTTTATGACAAAACAAGAAATCATAAACAAGCCTAAACCTCTTGACCACGCTATGTTTAAAAATGACAACTGGGTGGGTTTTTTTGTTTGCTTGCTCTTCATCCTGATCCTTAACCACCGTATAACACTTCTTCACGATTACATTTAGGAAAGTCAATTCAATCCGTACATTTAACTCAGGTTTTGGTTAAAACAAACCAAACAACCTGGTTTTACTCCTACTGTCCCTCTAAAATAGGTAGAGATATCTTCATCAATTAAGTAAGTTTATGTTTAACATCGTAACAAATGTTCTAACAGATAAATGATTTATCCTTTTGTTCATGAAAAGTGTTCCTTACTTAAAAATCTAATGTTTTGAAAATTCCCTAAGAGCATTAATTATCAGAAAGGTTTTTCATCATTTTTCTTGCTAAGTTCCTGCTGTTCTTCTGCACTGCGAAAGCCACAAGTTCCCTATTTCAATATACAATAGTTTGTGCTTTATCTTTTTTCCTACAGCTCTGTGTGTTGAAGCTATCACATCTCATTCCCCATCTTCCACAGTTCACACGCTCAGGCAGCTGAATTTTCCATCTGTCTGACCCAAAGGGAAAGCGTAGCACAGAGCACCTTCTTCTTCTGATGTTCTTTTCCAGCAGTGACGCTCTCACAGACTCAAACGGGACATGTGGCCATTACAGTCATTTCAAGTTTTATTCTGAAAGCCCAGATACGCTGAAAGTTACATGAAAGCAATTCCTATTTATATGGTATTTTGTGTGGTACCTTTGCTTTCCATTTGTAGGGAGTCTAAATTTGATATGGCAACACACAACTGAAATCCATGCTATCACCCTCCCCCCCCTCCAACCAACCAACCCAACTGAAACAAACAAGGCACAACCTATTTCTCCAATTCCCTAAGCCACTGCTTGGATTAGAAAGCAGGTACTGAATTTCTCACCAGGCTTTCTCAGTCTCAAGACTCAGTTTATTCACGACCAACTAATTAGTTCTCATCTCCTCCTGAAGCCAAGTCACCAATTCGAGCTGAGTGAGAATCTGTCCAAGCTGGTCATTGCCCCAGCAGGCTACGGGATTCATCCCTCAGTAAAACAGAGGGCTCAGTTTTAAGACCTAAGTTTGGGGGTATTTCTGCTACAGGGGTTTATTCTGGCATTTGAAAGGGAAAAAAATGGGTGAGGAATTCAAGAAAACTTTAAAGACACAGAGGTAGGTCCGGTAGATCCACATCAGGACAGGTGTTAGAAAGAATGGCTAATAGAAAAGCATTACTTAGAAGAAAGAAAAATACTAATGCCAAGTGAACTATGTCACATGATTTAGTGAAAAGTGCTGTTTCATTCTTCTCCTGATTCCTAATGCTCTCATTCTACCTTTGTCATCAGTTTAGGCACAACAGCTACAGGAGTGAGCAGAGACTCGGGGAGGTCAACAAGGCAGAGCTTGAATTTGATACAGACCACCAACATCCAACTAGATTTTTTTTTTCCTCTTTAGGTACCTTGTCCCAGACACAAGAGCTGGAGGGAGGGCTTGCAAGTACTGCATGCTGGTTGTAAATGGTTTTGTTGCCATGTCCTTTTTTTTGCTACTCTTAAAGTATACCTCAACAATCAAAACCACTTGGTCTCGACTCTCCCAGTATGTAGCCTTGGGCTTTTCTGACTTACAGGATTGTCTATCAGAAGGGATTGGAAGGAGTACAAAAAAACCCCAAACTTTATTTACTGAAATGAATCATAGCTTGCTTCTATTTTATGTGATAGCACCGATACTTCCTTCTTTATCATCATCTGTATTTTGGCAGGAAAGCAACCACAAGAACTTGACTGCAACAACTCAGGGCTTCACAGGCCGGCTACTCAGCCCAAGACAGGAAGACTCCTCATCCCTCCCCATTTATTTTCCCTTCCCCCCCCCCCTCACTGCTTAGAGCAACGTTTGCCAAACAGCACACAGACGAGGCAGAAGGTGGAAGCTGCGTGCTTCCATCCCTGAGGCTGATAAAGCTACAAAGTCTTGAGTCTCTACTTTCACAAATAAGATTTTTAGGCACTTGGAGCACAAGCAACACACCTGCCATTAAGGATCACCAATTTAAGAGGTTTAATTAACACTCCTGGCCCAAAACTATGATGAGCACATGGTATATATTTCTTCCCAAAATAAACATGCAGATAAAAAATTCTCTTTATCAATCACAAGAGTGAAGAGGAGTCAGAAGAATCTTATTGCTAAGTTTTTTTCTTTCCCACCCAATTTCTCAATACTCCCTGTGCTTTCTGGCCTAGAGCCACTGAAAAGGTGACTACCNGATGAGCCACTGAAAAGGTGACTACCATTCCGCACCACCCAGAAGCCTTCAAATCCACACTTCAGCAAAGCTCACACGGTGGCAGAGAACTCGCACTCCTAACTCCCTGTATCAAGCCACACACAAAGTCAGGTACCTACTGAGTCTACCTCCGTTTCACTTTTGGACTATTATCTCTGCAACCACTGGGCTAGAAGGCTTTGTTTTCCTCAGCAAAGCTGAAGTTTGGGAGACAGGAGCTTTTCATGCAATTTGTTATACACTTTTGTGTTCCTATTTTGCAATTCTGCCCCTTAATGCGAGGGAGCAAAGCATCAGTATCTAGAGGTTAGAAGATGACTTTGGAACCACCCTCCCCAAATCCTTGCTCACCAACCAACACACGTTCTTCTAGCTCTCTTTTCCTTTATTTGTCCTATGTTTCTCCCCATAACCTTTCAAGGGCTGCATGTGGCTGTTGCCCCCTCAGATGCAGGCCCGACAGACTGCAGCAACACACCTCTGCTTCTCTGCTATGGAGAACTCAGCAGAGCAAGCTGTCCACCCAAGAACCTCAGCCCACCGCCCGGGCAGCCTCTCCAAGCACTGAAGGGGCAGGAAGAATATGCCACAGAGGGATTTCTCGCACTTAATACACTCGTACAGGGGTGGAATATGAAGCTGAAACGTTTCAAGACTCACAGGAGATGTTGGGCCAAACACGAGCGGGATATCACACGGGCATTGACGCCTTTTCTACCTTCAATCAAAACGTTCCCACGAAAATACTGGCCAAGAAAATCACTCTTTCGTTGCTCTTTCCAAAGAGAGAGGATCATGACCTCCTCCTGAGGACCCAGAGCAACGCACCACAGAAGCACACCTCCCCAGCCCCATACCAGGAAAAGAAACACCAGAAGCCTTCAGCCACCCTGGCCTCAGGCTCTACATACCCCAACTCCTCTTGCTCTCCAATCCTCCGGCTTATGCACAGGATACCACCATCACATTTTTAGCTACTTTTTCTTTTTCCTTAGAAAAAAACTAAAGGACACAGTCCTTCCTCTCATGACCCTGCTCAAGTGAGGGACACAGCCCCTCCAGGTGTGCCTGTTAGCAATCACCGTGTGGCAGAAGCCCTGATGAAAGCCACCTGAGCACAGAGGACTGTGAGCCCTCCTCCCGCCTTGCAGGTGTTACACCTCTCCCTCCCCTGCAACCTTCATAGATGAAAATTATCTACAAGTCAAACATTCACAAAACAAACAACATGCTGAGGACTCTGTGAAATGGGAGGAAATCCATGGAATTCCAGAATCTAACAATTTCTGTGTGTGGCCATAAAACTGAAAGGCAAAACCTTGCTTTACATTTTATCCTCCACCCCTTCAGAGCAACTATTTAGCTAAGAGAAAAAACCTGCTTTCTCAGAGATTAAGCTCCCCTCAGCTCTGGCAGCTGTTGCAACCGTAGCAATACTCAGAAAGAAAACAAGAAATTTAAGTTTCATTTACCGGTTTCCCAAGTCTTTTGCAAGCAAACATTAAGAATAAGTTATTAATTTAATTTTTCTGTATCTCCTACTAAGGGACAGAACAAATCTGCTTGTCTCCTGTTCATTTTGCAATGCAGGCATGTATTATCTTACAACTACCAATTAAAAATGGATGTCTCCTCTCTTGTCTGTTCTAAATTAACTCCTCCTGTTCTTCCACTCTGTATTCCTGCAAAGGCCAGCAGCAGTTTTCATCCTTTTTTAATGCAACTACACTGCGTTGCAGTGCATTTCATTCCACTGTTGATTGCTGCTAAAGAGTATTTTGTGGGAAGGCTGAAGGAAAGAGGATTTCTCTTGTCTTGCAGCTGAATGCAGTCAACATTTCAACCAGTTTGATAATTGAGAAGAAAAGCAAAAGCCAGCGCTGCAAAAGTTCTCTACACGTCACAAGATTGACCCAGAGATAGTTATAATGCCCAGAAAATACTTTTTTTCCCCCAAAAAAAGTTCATATAGTAGTAGTTAGTAGGTCACGAGAGGTTCTCCTCCCCCTCTATTCTACCCTGGTGAGACCCCATCTGGAATATTGTGTCCAGTTCTGGGCCCCTCAGTTCCAGAAGGAAAGGGAGCTGCTGGAGAGAGTCCAGGGCAGGGCTACCAAGATGATGGAGGGAGTGGAGCATCTCCCATGTGAGGAAAGGCTGAGGGAGCTGGGTCTCTTTGGCTTGGAGAAGAGGAGACTGAGGGGTGACCTTATTAATGTTTATAAATATGTAAAGGGTGAGTGTCAGGAGGGTGGAGCCAGGCTCTTCTCAGTGACATCCAATGATAGGACAAGGGACAATGGGTGCAAGCTGGAACAGAGGAGATTCCACTTCAATATGAGGGAAAACTTCTTCAGTGAGGGTGACTGAACACTGGAAGGGGCTGCCCAGGGAGGTTGTGGAGTCTCCTTCTCTGGAGACATTCCAAACTCGCCTGGACGCGTTCCTGTGTGCCCTGCTCTAGGTGTTCCTGCTCCGGCAGGGGGATTGGACTAGATGAGCTTTCAAGGTCCCTTCCAATCCCTGATATTCTGTGATTCTGTGATTCATATGAAAATGAGACAAGGGAATCACTTCGTATTTCAGAAAAAAATAATCACCTAAATCCAAGCCCAGACATTGCCACGTTTGGGTGAAGAAGAGCAATGTGCCGCTCTGCTCCCAGCGGGGTCGCCGTCAGAATTGCACATGCAGTATCTAGAAGGCAGTGGGCCTGTAGCAGGCTGTGTGGGTGACAGCAGGAGTGCTACCTGGAATTAATGATGGAAATGCACAACCATCAGGAATAACAGCCCATGTTTGGCCTCCCGCTGATGGAAAAGGCGTACGGCTCTCTTGCTCCCTGCTGCACAGCACCTCTCACTTGTTGTGTCATTTACGGAATTGCAAAGCTATCTTTAAAAAATAAATCTTTAAATCCAAGTATATTTTTAACACTTGGGTTTGCTGAGACAAAAACACACGCTTGAAGATTGCTTCCAGAGTTCTAAAGTCATGCCCCTCCGTCTGGGTAAGCATATGGTTGTGAGACCTCGTGTATGACCCCCAGTGGAATCCAGTTAATCAAGAACAGGTCAACACCTGGGACAGACATCATCTTGCTTTAAACTAAGTCAGAGAAGAAACTGAAACTCACACCCACTGAAGTATAACCAGGCTTTGACCCCGAGACACCAAGGCTTTCATGCATTTCGTGTTTATAACATGTGTGTTCTTAGTCATTAATTGGTAAAATGCGAATAAACATTTTTAAAAGATCAGACTGATTTTTGTCCAGATTTCAGACTTAGTCTAAAACACCTTCTTCCAAAATTTGGAGAAGCATTCCAATTGAAAAGAAGACTAGGTTTGGAAAAGTGGCTTGAGAAATGCACATATGATTAAGCTGTGAAAATCGGTACATTTGGGATACTGTATTTTCTTTACGTGCACCTTTTGCCCAGGAGCAAGTACTGCCATGGAGTTCATTATGAAAATAGTGACAGATCTGGGTCAGAGATGCAGAGGAGGCAATTTTCTAGCGGGACACAGGAACTCACATCACCATCTATCAATTAGAAGGAATTATTAAAACTGTCCCTTGGCACACTGCATTGCTTTAGGGCTTTCAGAAAACAAATTGTTGCTGCTTGGGGCAGCTGGAAGGCGTTTTACAACTCAGGCTACTGAAGTAACTGCCCAGAAGATGCCTTGTAGGGCAGCTGTTCCACTGCCTGAAAATGGTGTTGATGCAAAGGGAAGAGGAAGGAAGATACAAATTTATTAACTTTTCTTTGGACACTTCTCTGAGTAGAGTGAAATGCCCCCAGTATTCTGAATGACGGAAGAGTAACTGGCGTAGAGTTGTATTTTCAATCAATGGAGAAGTTTACATCTACAATGTCAAATTCTAAGAATTATAATTTAAGGACAAAAGCCCAAGTCCTGGACCCTTCCATTTCACAAGGCTGTTAAGTGAAAGAAGGCAAGATCCAGGCAACTACTGGTGGGTCAACCTCCCCTCAATCCATGGGAAGGTGATGGAGCACCTGATCCTCCTAAAAAGCATTTCCAAACACAGGAAAAACAAGAAGGTGATGGGGAGCAGTCAGCCCAGATTTACTTAGGGGAGGTGGAGGAAGACTTCCCTGTGTCTAGAGCTACTCAGGATTTTAAAAAATCAACAGGAAAGTTCTTTCTGTGAAAGGAATTAAGTGGTTACACACACAAACACACAAAACTGTGAAAGCTTGTGGCACTCACTCCTCACTGCCTCTTACCAACTTGCAGCCTCTGTTACTGCACTTAAAAATAGGGGAATTGCAAATGCCAGACAAACTGGTATCATTCTTAACAACCAAAAGAGTGGCTGTAAAAGACAAGAGTATTCTTCCCCAGTGTCCCCAAAATTGTCCAAAAGCAGGACATTAGAAAACCAACGGCATTTGTCTTCGAAGTAAAATAAATTTCTGCACAAACCCCAAAATGAATGAGATTATTTTTAAATTAATAAAAATAAAAGCACAATAACCATGGGATGACCACTCTGTTAAATCCATTTTTTTCTACTGCAAACAGCACAACCAGACGCTTTTCAGTTGAAGCCAGGGTACTCTGTGAGAAACTTGGAAGAGAAAACTAGCAATGACAGTGCTGATGCCTCCCATGCCCAATAATTTGACTGTTATTTTCCCTGTTAATGGTGAAAAGCATTTTTCCCCGTGTTTATCAGGTACTGCAGCATCTCTTCAATTCAGTGTAATAATACAGACCAAGGATACTACACACATTCATCAAAGTAAACACAGGTGACCTAAGTATGTAAGGCCATCCGCCTGCTACAAGTTTCCACCCTGCTGTGGCCAAGACGGCCACCTGACAGTAAATCTTTAGCACATTACTTATTCCCAGTATTGACAAGACATTTCCTGCTGCGAGCAGCTGAATGTTTGTGCATTAGCACACTCTGTCCCTTAGCATCGCCACTGGATGTCCAAGTCCCTTCCGTGGGTAAAGGCACACCTTGCGCTCTGAGCAAATGGGGAGAAGGCATCCTGTTCCGGTGGAGCTCTCTCCATAGATAAACACACATGCAGCCAAGGCAGAAAAGGTTGTTATTCTTAAAGAAAAACAACAACCCCCAAAACCCAACAAAACAACAGGAGAAAGTTCTCAACCAGATTGAGATTTTAAGTCATGAGAGTAACACATCTGGCCAGATCTAGGCAAAATTTTTCTCCAACTTGAGAGATTTGTATTCGAGCCCACCACGTCTAGACAGCACTGTCACCTCCTCTGCTCACACCAAGTGAAGCTGATGTCTCTCATGAGCCTCCAAAGTTTTCACGGATCCCTTGTATCTGTGGGGTAAGGTTTTGGACATTGGCAGCGCTAGTCTCGCAGGACATTATGAATTGAAAGCAGAAACTACAAACCCTTTTTCTCTCCATCAAATGGATTTCTACATCTATCATCTCATCCCCTGGGTGACTCCAGGCAGTTCACAGAACTGTTTACTAAAGTCCCAGCTGAAAACCCAGTCTGTAAAAAAGGCTAAAACACCCACATCTGGGGAAAGGCATGAATTAGCAAAAAGTTCCAAAAAAGAGCAAAAGCAAGATTATAATGTAGGACATTTTGCATTTCGAAGATAACAGCTGGAAAGACAGGAAGCATAAAACAAAGTTATATAGAGTTACTTGGTGCTTTCCTTCCTTTATGATACATAATTTTATTTGTAGTCTTTTTTATCTTAAATTTAGTTTACCTGTTTGAATACCTGAAATTCTATGGGCCATTTTCTCAATGCTTCTTTTCCATCCATGCTTAAATAGTTAGATAGATAGTTACATCTACTACCATGCAAAATCCCTTTTTTCTCATTCAGAGGAGCATCCAGGGCTCCCGTGAAGTTCCCATCTACTCTCTGGACTGCCAGCTTGCCACTAGAATAGAGTCTGCCCAACCTGCAGGTCTCCACAGAAATTTTTGATTGAGTAAAACAAAAACATAATTTTTTTATGAATAAAAGAGAAAAGGTGGAGGTGATCACCTTTTACAGCATTGGTAGTCTCTCAATTACACTGAGAAGATGAAGTTTCTAACCTCAGCCCTCGTGCTGAGAAGATGACTCCTCTGCTTTATGCTTTCCTGCAGGCAATGTAAATATTTGGCCATTGTTGAGCCACAAAGACAATCTGTCTCCCTCCTTCTGCTCTGTTTATTCAGTAGTAACATACTGTACTAGTGATTCTGTTACCGGTTCTCCTGTTTACCCTCCCAAGTCAGTAGCAGGGATTAATTACCAAGGGTGAATTGCACTGAGATTCAGGGGTATGGAAGCTATACGGTTTATGGTCTAGAAGTGGAGTAGGGAGAATATTACTGAGAGAGATGAAATTTCACTGAAACAGGTCAGGTATCAGCAGTATCAGCTGGTTCTTTAAACAAGGAACTTGTCAGTTGTAAGGAGTGACAGTGTTATTATTAATTTTGATGTATGGATGTATACCTACTGTATCACAGAATCACAGAATATCAGGGATTGGAAGGGACCTTGAAAGCTCATCCAGTCCAATCCCCCTGCCGGAGCAGGAACACCTAGAGCAGGGCACACAGGAACGCCTCCAGGCGAGTTTGGAATGTCTCCAGAGAAGGAGACTCCACAACCTCCCTGGGCAGCCCCTTCCAGTGTTCCCTCACCATGAAGAAGTTCCTCCTCATATTGAAGTATGGTGTGCTGCCACATTTTCCTTCCATTCATCCATTTGTTAACTTTAACTTTGGCCATCCCCAAGGACGGCGCCCTTAGGCATATCACAGGTACAGGCTGACACCAGCAACTGTGCATCTCCATTTTCCTCACTGAATGAAAAGCACTGGAGACCCCTCAGGCCGTTAAATCTGTAGTTGGTACTGTCCTCTACCTCCAGGTCCCACCAATCTGGTTTACACATTGTGATCTTGGAAGATCTACCTGCCATGTCAAATAGCAAATCACTTCCTTTTTTATGTTAAGCCACTCAGGTGCTCCAGCCTATTTACTGTGTGTGAATTTAAAGAAGCCAGTAATTGCTGAAATGAAGGAAAACTATGACATGACATTCTGCAAGACTACATTGGGTGGTAATGTGGACAAATGCTCTGATTGTTCAAAAATGAGTTAAAAAGTACCTTTCCAATCCAGCCAAATTTAATGCATACTGTAAATGTTCCTCCAGCTTCAACACACTTTATAATGCCTGCTGACTAGTTTCCAGATGTGTTCTTGAAGCTCAGATTTTAACAATCTATGTCAACTAAATTCTGCCTAAGGAAAGACTGAATCAGGGCTACACTAATGATGGTGACAATCAATGCCAAACAGTCAAAAGAGCCCAAACAGTGCTGAAAGAAGTAGAAGGTTTCAGAATTCCAGTAGCTATTATGCCACTACTAGATAATTTAGAGAAGGAACCACTGCTTCTGCTGGGGGCCACACTTGTGTCCTTTTTCTTCCTAACTTCACACCAGATCGGTGACTTCCAGTGTATTTTACCTGTGACAAATCCCATACGGCAAAGCTGCTCTCCTTGTCTTCACCAACAAAGATAATGGAACCTCAGACCTTTCCTGGCACGGGAGGATTCCCAGCACACCTGAAGAGAGCACGGATCTCTTCATCATTCTGCTGGAGGGAAAAGTGTCCCCAGCGAGGTGGCAGAGAAGACAGGCTGCCTTGCCTCCCGCCGCTCCACTTCCCCACCTTGGAAGAGGGCAAATCCCAGAGGAGGGAGCTTAGGGCTGTGCTCAAAAGGTAATGCAACAACCGTGCCCTCCTGCTGTGGGACCTCAGGCACCTTTAGAATAGCAATACAGTCCTTGTGTCAAATTACTGCTCACCGGGAGTTGCAGGATGCTGTCCTAATGAAGCATTATTTATTAATTTTATAGCACAATAGAAGAAGCCCTCAGCTTCCTTCCCTCACAGATCAATAGCATAAATATGCAGCGTTTACTGGCAGGAGCTGATCCCTGTTGAATTCATGATCAGCGTGAGGAAAAGCAACAAGCAGTATTTTTGTGTTCTACCAAAAAAAAGGCCCCAGCAGGAAGGATAAAGAGGGCACAGATCTCAATTCTGATGAAAGAATGTAGATGACATTAAAACTCCATACATCTTTAATGAACTACATGCCTTGTTACTTACTTGAAAAATAAAAATTGGTATGTATTGATTTTCTTCTTTGAGGTGGATGTTCTACAAACAAGATAGCAGGGAAAGCGGGGATGATAGCCCATTGCTCACACAGAAAGGAAAAGGGGTGGAACTCAGCTGTGACTCATGACAATACTGGCTTGGCATTTCAACTGAAGACATCTTCTTTCTGCCTCGTTGCTAATCTGCACAACGGTCAGTGATTTTCCAAGCAGCACCACGATTTAGTCTTTTTTATAAGTAGAAAACATCAAGGCATAAGCTAGAATTTCAAAAGAACTGAAAGAAACATTTTAGTAAGAAGAAAAATTTAACAAAGACACCAAAGAACTCACAACCAACTTGACAGCTAAGTTCTCCTTATTAGAAATGTTTGAGGATTTTTAAAATTTCTGCTAAAAGCTCAGCTTTCTTAACATGTATGTGCACTGGTCACCTAAGAAAATTTACACTGAAAAAACAAGGGTTCAACCAAAAATAAATTAAATAACAGCCCAAAACCTCAGCAGAATTTTTCCTGGCAGCCTTTTCAGACCATGGCCATTCCTCCTAACACCTTGGTTCCTAATGCTTCACTGTGAATAGGATCCCAAAGAGACTTGCAAATGTAATTTTGATTTACAATCCCAATTTAAAATTCCCCCATCTGTCTGTAGAAACCCACCGTTTCCCCACACTTGTCTGCATTCTTAATTGGAATTTGTTTATACCTTTTCTCAGCTACCAACTTTCTCTGCCACAGACTTCAGATGACACTAAAGGAGACAAACATGAAGCAGTTGAAAAATGACCTTGATTTGTCGAAAATCAAAATCTCTGGCTGTGCTTTTTGCTTTAGTGGCAAGGACAGTTCTAGCCCTGAAGGGAATTTGGTGAAGGACTTGAAAGAATTGGACACAAGTCTAAGACATCTTTACAGACTTCATGCCCATCCAGCAAATCCCATGGATTACAACCAGACCCTGCTCCCATGGCACGGAGGTCAGCACCCGTGGTACAACACTGCCAGCTGGGCACTTTGTAGTTCTCAGTATTAAGAAAATTATTAATACTGACTAGGTTTTGGTCCAGTCATTAATCCCTGTGCAAAATGAGGTGGTTTCATCCCAGATCATGAGCTTATATTTAGAAATCTTTGATGAACTTAACATGTGAGTAAGCGATCCACTGAACACAAATATTTATCTTCAAGAATTTAGTCTTCAAGCCAAGTTTGGAACTCGTGCTTGGGCTAATCTCTTAAAGAGGACAACTCTGGAATTAGGGTATCTGTTCCCTAATTCCATGCTAAGTGCCCTGATCAAAACCTCTAGGTCTCGGCTCCATGGTAAGAGGAATGCAAGTATTCTACAAAAGCTACTGTTCAGAGATTGGCTGCACTAGCATTGTATTTACAAAGCTTACAGATACACAGGGAAGAACTTTCCCTAGGTACATTGAACAAATAAACACATTTATTTGTTTGACAAATAAAGTTACTTTGTATGACCTTAATTTCAATTGCTCGACCTTATTTCCATGTACTTCCCTTCTCTACGCTTACCTGCTGCTACAGAAACTACTGTCCCATCGCCAGTCAAGTACCAATTATGATTAGTGTAATTAAAGTGGGAATTATCCCCCAAACTTCAGTCATCCGCTTTATTTTCATCTGTTGGGTATGTTTCAGATTATATTTATTTTTACTTCCACTTTAATAATTATTATTTCTCATTAATTTGCTTTGGAGAAATTAAATTCAACACACCAAGGGACCTCAAAGCAAATTAGTTCTTGCCTGCATCAGGCTTAGAAGATACAAACCAAGATTCTCTTTCTCCCTCACTGGCCTCCATAAATATACAGAAGACACTGTGCAAGGGCTGAAGCTTGGCAGCTCCAAAGCTGGCTTTCTGTAACCAGAAATCTTGCACCACAAATAACCTGGTTTTGCTTTATTTTCTGCTTCACGTCTTCCCCTCTCCTAAAGATATTTAGAAGAGTTGGCTCTAAAATCTTTCAGGAATAACAGTATCATCTAGGTTGGAAGGGACCTTTAAGGTCATCAATCCAACCATCAACCTAACTCTGATAAAAAACCATCTCTAATCCATGTCTCTCAGCACTATGTCAACCCACCTTTTAAACACCTCCAGGGATGGTGCCTCAGCCAGTTCTCTAGGAGCCCATTCCAATGCTTTCAGTGTAAAATTTTTTCCTAATATCCAATCTTAACCTCCCTTGTGCCAGGACATTGTGCCAAGCTCTTTGCACAGTCCAAAACAAGCCTGGAGCAGGGTATCAGTAAAGACCTCTCCAGACTTCTGAAAATGAGGTACTGTCTGTAACAGCCTCGAGTTATGAATCTTGAGACTTCGAATCCAATCTGCAGTTATTTATCATGGAAATTCTCTTAGCACGTTCTGTATGTTTTCAGATTACATGAATGACCAGTACATAATCTTTTATCCTTATTATGTGTTTTTTTTTTTCCTTATCATTTTAATTGACATGAACACTCCATAAAGATTTCAAGGTTTCAATACAAGATGGCAACAAAAAGAACTTCACAAGTGAAGCTCCCACCAAAACAAAATATTAGAGGCAGCCCACAAGTGAATCTCCCACCAAAACAAAATATTAGAGGCAGCCAACACATCTAATTTGACTTTTCTATCCCTTGTCCTCAAGTCCCCGGTTAAAATACACCAATATTACCGACAGCAATGCAAACCACGTAGCTCTTCCTTCACAAGGGAGAGTCCTAGTGACAAAGTTACTTGGGATTCTGGCTGCTTGCTCTTTCTCTGCCACCACCAGTCTCTCACTGCCGGCTGCCTCATGTCACAGTTTGGTTCAAGTCAAGGCCGTGCAAGCCTCAGAGTCACATGCAAAACAGGGCAGGTTCTGAAAGCCTTTTCCCTAGAGCTGGGAGTTGCATTTTTAAACAGCCTCAGATTCAGAAAGAAAGGAAAAGGAAGAAAAAAAAAGGAAAGGAAAAAATAAATATTCCATTTCTTAGGTCCATCTTTTAGGCAGTATATTAACAAGAGTTCTCTACGGCTCCCCTTCCAGTACTAAAAGAAATATTGAGTCTCTGTTCACCTTAAAGGGAGGATTTTAATTGGCATGCAGGTTCCTGGCACAGGGCGGAAAAAGTCATGAACGTAAAGGAGAGGCCCAGCTTCAGGTACAGCTCTGCCTTCAGCATTCCCAACTCTGCTTTTAGGGCAGGTCTACATTTCCATTTCGGTTCACATCAGGTGTTGCTTTTCAAGTGAACCCCACTGGCACTGTGGCATGGTCTTGCAGCACGAACTTTCTGTCAGACTGAGCTACAGTGAAAAGCTGCCCTACCAATAACCATCAGGTGGTCCATGAAGTCAGGCAGGAACCAATCCTGCAAACAGAAAGAGTGCTGAGCCCAAGGTCTCAGCATCAGCTGTCTTGCTTTCTGGTCCCATCCATCTTAGCCAGCCCCACCGTCCAACATAGGCATTGGCTGAGACATCCCCTTGTCACCTCGATCCTCACTTGCTATTCCTGTGCCTCTTCTGACCACCGGTGGATCAAGGATCAATCATATCAAAGGGTCAGCTGTACAATATCATACCCACCAGAAGCCAGCCACTGCCCACTTATGGAAATTTATACACTAGTGTAAAACTGGTGTAAACTGGAGCAGATTTTTAGGATTGGTCTCGGTAGAAATACTGTTATCAAGGTGAAATACCACTCTGTACCTCAGTTAATTACCTATCATTTCACTATCCCTTATGCACTTCTGTCTCCCAACATACGTTTACAAGGCACCATAAAATTTTCCAGTAAAAGTGCTTTTAAATTATTATTACTATATCACAGTGAATAACTTCATCTGTTTGACACAGTGTGAGTTCATCTCCTTTAGTCCCTTCCGGCTCCTCAACTCACTGTGCTACAGTCTGAAGAAGAAAACAAGAGACCTTGGTGTTCACAAGTCTCATTCCCAAGATGAAGGACTGGACTTCTTCCAGAAGGGCTATTGATTCTTGGACCACAGGCAGAAACGATGCCTGTTTCACAAGACTCTTCTGTCCACTTGCATGCAGTTAAGATGAAAATACTGGTATTGGAATACTGGTTGTCACCAGTGGATTACCTGTCACTCATCTTGAATAAGGCTGCAGGTTACTTCTTAGTAAAACTCCTTCCTGCAATTTGCTGTTTATATGTATAGATATATAAGCATATTAAAAGGATGGCAACTCATTGAGAGTCCTGCCATCACCAGATAACCCTTCTCTTCACTTACTTCGAGGGATGATCTATTAAGTTCTAGCAGAAAAAAGGGCTACTTGGCATCTCTGCAGAGAAGTATCTGACAAACACGTGTAAGATGACCTTACTGCTCCAAAGAGCTCTTGAGATAATTGATGGACAAACACACGCATTAACAGACAGCAAAGCAAATGAACACCAGCCACTAACGGCACCGGTGGCTCAATAGATGATTTCCTGACATTTTGGTGTATTACAGAGGCAGAATATCTTTCCTTTGGGGTTCACATCACAGCAAGCCTGTTTTCTTTGTAAACTCTAAGATGGAGATGCACAAAAAAGGAAAAGAAGAAAAAAAAAGAAAGAATCTAAACAAAGCCATAAATATAATGGCAGGTTTGACTTTTGAAAATGAAAATGTCTTGCTCGGCTATTTGCTCAAAATCTAGACTATGGCAACAGTTTTGTGCAGGTTTTCCTGTCTGGTACTTGTATGATTGTGTGGTACAGTACTGTATATAATTTCCCAGAAAAAGAGAAAATAAAAAGCCCTGTATTTAAACTGACAGGATATGATTAACGTGGCTTTTTCTCTTTTTGACATCTATACATACAACAGCAGTAGATGAAACCTCTGACAGTTCAGATTGTTATTCTTTCTCCCTCTCCAAATAAGTACAAACCCTCCCCAAATCCAGTTGCAGGCAATTGAATGGCTCAGAGTACCAACAACTCCACAGCTACGTTTTGACCTCCCCAGTCACAGACTCAAATCTATGCCAAGATAACAGTAACAAGAAAAATCCAAGGTTATGAATGAAAAACTGATGATTTCAGGCAAAGTCCTAGCAGAGAGCTGTCTGTAGAACCACAGCTATTACTTGGAAGTTTCAAAACAGGTAAGAATGAGGGGGCAACAGAAATGGAACTATCCTCTTACTTCTGGAGACACACTGGTGAGCCAGCATGCAGATGTGTGAGCATCTACTGCTGCAACACAAAGTACTTGCACATCTCACATCAAAGCACTCGGAGTGGTATAACTCTGTTTCCTAACCTGTGGAATTTCAGGAATCAGACTGAGATCAAAATTTGTGATATATTTTGGATTTATGAGTAAAAATTGCTTCATTGAGTATGAGAACACCTTAAGCTTTCCAGGCATCTCCTAAGAAGCAGAGGTAACAGAATGTCTAAAAGCATCCGTTAAAATGAAACGAAGCATCCCATCTCCAGACTTGAGCATACTTTTTTCAAGATGGACTCAGCCAGCAGAGGTTCTTAAGACCTGCCCCAAAAAGCTCAAAGTCGTAGTGGCTACTAAAAATTGGGAAGGCTTTCACCTAAAGCACCTGAAACCAAACTGTGCCTGCACAGGGCTCTGATCTGGGACTTTCAGCACACGTTTCACAGTCATGCCATTGTCAGAGGAAATACAGCGACTGCAATTATCCGAGTGGGGCAGATCCAGGCTGCCTTTCAGCTTGGACACCTCCATTTGGACCAAGGAAATGACACCCCTCTAAAAAACCTGCAGTTCATTAGGCATGCTTACCTAGGGGGAAATACTGCTAACATCACTCTGCAGAAACACCTGGTTTCTGATCTGTGTGATTGAGATGTCTCTCTCTGCACATCTATTCCTTCACCTAGAGGAAGCATTTAGAATCACTGAAATTCAGCCAGGGCAAGTGTCAGGTGCTGCACCAAGCGAGGAATAACCCCCTGCACCAGGACAGCTTGGGGGTGACCTGCTGGAGAGCAGCTCTGAGGGAAAAGACCTGGGAGTCCTGACGGCCAACAGGATGACTATGAGCCAGACAGAGAACTGCTTGACAGGGTACAGCACAGGACCACCAAGATGACAAGGGGCCTAGAGCATCTCTATGATGAGGAAAGGCTCAGGGACTTGGGGCTTTTTAGTCTGGAGAAGAGAAGGCTGAGGGGGGATCTGATCAACTCCTCTAAATACTTCAAGGGTGGGTGTCAGGAGGAAGGGGCCAGTCTTTTCTCAGTGGTGCCCAGGGACAGGACGAGAGGGAATGGACACAAACTGGAACATAAGAAGTTCCATCTCAACATGAGAAGGAATTTCTTTGCCATGAGGGTGGCAGAGCCCTGGCAGAGGCTGCCCACAGAGTGGTGGAGTCTCCGTCTCTGGAGACATTCAAACCCTGCCTGGAAAAGTTCCTGTGCAACCTGCTCTGGTTGGACCTGCTTTGGCAGGTGGCTGGACTAGGATGATCTCCAGAGGTCCCTTCCAACCCCACTGCATTCTGTGATCCTTCCATCCACAAAAGAAAAAAAAAAGGGTAAATCTGATAGTAAGAGCAGGAAGAGCAGGACATGGAACCGTGGGAAAGTTCCCCTTTGAAACCATTTTTCAACTGTTTTCCTTCCTCACACAAATTTGCTTTAATTTCACTTTTTCATCAACTTCTATTTCACGTAAACAGTTGCAGACAAATAATGGAATGCCACGTCAGTGAAACTAGAATCACACTAAAAGCACACATGGAACTCAGTTGTCTCATTTGTTAACCCTTTATAAAAAGGAAGGTAAAAAGAACTGTGGCAGAACCCACCTCATGTTTTTGACACTATGCTATGGCATTCATTCCCTGCCTTGCCTCTTGTTGCTCACGTTGCAGGTGTCTTTGGAAATTATTTTTTTTAAGCAAAGTTGAGTCACAGATTGTTATCTCATGTCTGGTTCTGGATAAAAGCAGAAAGAAAATGGCCTGTGATGGAAAAAACACTTTTTTTTTTTTGTTTAATGAAAGAGACAAAAGGTTTCAAAAACAGCTACCTTTAAGTTACCAGCTTAGATTTCCAAGAGAGAATTATATTGCTTTATCTTCATTTTTTTTAACTGTTGGTGTGTCATAAAATGAAAAGAGAACATGGGAAAAACAAAAACAAAAAACTCCACCAAAACAGAATCATAATCAATGAAAATACCATTTTTTAAAATGTTTTTTTCTTTTTTGTTGTTCAATGCACACAAAAAAATAGATTAAAACCATTTTACAGCACTGGGCTCTTTTCCACTCCCTTTTTACAACCTTCTCTTATGTATTTACTGATGTTACTAACCACCACGTTACAAGAAAAAAAAACTATATAAATCCCATGAGAATTGAATTAGATTGAGCTCTGTAAAAGCTTAGCCTGTTTGCAGGGATCCCTCTGCAGAGGCAGCTTCTCACATCGCAGATCCCACAGCCTGCTTATTAATGCTAATCTATGTATTTGAATCGTAGAATCGAACCATAGGATCATGCAGGTTGGAAGACCCCCTTGGGATCGAGTCCAACCATCAGCCCCACTCTACAAATGTCTTCCCTACACCAGATCCCCCAACACCACATCTCAGCCACTCTGAAACACATTTAGGGATGTGGACTCCACCACCTCCCTGGGCAGCCCATTCCAGGCTCTGACCACTCTTGCTGGGAAAAATTCTTTCCTAATGTCCAGCCTAACCCTACCCTGTTGCAGCTTGAAGTCATTCCCTCTCCTTCTATTACTAATTACCTGTGAGAAGAGACCAGCACCAACCTCTGTACAATGCCTTTTTCAAGTAGTTGTAGAGAGGGATGAGGTCTCCCCTCAGCTGCCTCCTTCTCCTCCAACTAAACAGTCCCATTTCCCTCAATCGCTCCCCATAAGATTGATTCTCCCGGCCCTTCCCCAGCTCCATTGCCCTCCTCTGCACTTGCTCCAGCCCCTCCAGATCTCTCTTGTGCTGAGGTGCCCAGAACTGGACACAAGACTCAAGGGGTGGCCTCATCAGTGCTGAGTCCCTATTGCTACCGGGCACACTATTTCTGATAACAAGCCAGGATGCCATTGGCCTTCTTGGCCACCTGGGCACACTGCTGGCTCATATTTTGCTGCTTCTCATCCAGCACCCCCAGGTCCTTTTCTGCCAGGCAGCTCCAGCCACACTTCCCCAAGCCTGTAGCCATCCATGGGGTTGGTGTGGCCCAAGTACAGGACCTGGCACTTGGCCTTGTTGAAGGCCATGCCATTAACATGGGCCCATGGATCCAATCTATCCAAGTCCCTCTGCAGAGCTTCCCTGCCCTCATACAGATCAAAACTCCAACCTAACTTAGTGTCACCTGCAAATCTGAAATGTGTATTTTCTTAAATACTAGCACTAAATAAAGACCATTCCAAAACTATCCTTGGTGACAGCTGGATGCCAAATACGGACGTGTCTTAACAAACAGAAAACAGAGAGGTTGCTTCTGGAATAAGACTACCCGAGTATCAGGAAAGGCAAAGTTTGTTCTGAAAGCAGGGAGCAAATACAGCCAAGCTACATCGCCAAGAGCTCAGCTGGGCAGCAAATCTAATTAAGCATGAGTTTCTATGGATTCCTTTCAGAGAAAGCTGGTAGGATGGGTCAGGGGAGCGGAAGATGTAGATTAAAATCTACCTGCCTGTGCTTATGCTAGAAGCAGGGTTGTAGAACCGCTGCTTCACTAGCAAAAGGCCTGCTTTTGAAAAAATATGTTTCTTAAAATTGAGCTGGACTGTCTGCTGGTGTATGGGCAATTAACAGAATGATTAAGTAAGGTCTGAGTCATTGTATTGAAAAATTCAGAAATCTGTGCTTTCAGTACATTTCTGAGAATAATTTTGGCCAAGATCAATGATCACACATTAATCTGCTCTGTGTTTGCTATTATGTCTATTTCTGTTTCGTTTCAGCAATCAGTCTGGACTGACTCCAGCCAAGTAGTCCATAGACATGGTGTAAAGACAATAATCTACAGCTGACACAGAGCCAAAGAATTTGTTCCCTCTGAAAATGGTAAAACTGCATACAGAAGTGTCTAAATGAAAGCTACTGACATGGAATAGTTAGTATCCAAAATTCAATAATTAAAACCAAATCACTAATGTCTCTCCTTTGAAGTACTGAATTAGGTGAGGGTACCGTTCAGCTCAAACAAAACCCCTGTATTTTCTCTCCCTGCACTTCACCTTCACTACCACTGATCAACACACACTTGGTGTCAGCAAAGCTGGAACAGATTCCACATTACCTTCAGCAGCAACATTTTGACCCCAAGCAAAATGTGATGCTTTAATCATGTCCATGAAGTGGGATGGAAACATAATGCAGCCTTCTGAAACACATGCTTTGGCACAATTGATTATCTATGATGAAGGCAACGAACTCTTACCACTGCTACCCAACCAGCACGCACAGCAAACACCAGTACATTCTGTCTGATGGAACAAATGGAGGGCAAAAGCACCCAAAATCTGTGAAGATGCTCTTCACACCCTTGGGCAATTCTGCCTCTGGGTTACACTAGAATGGAAGTTTCTCTATGCACTCAGTCAAAAGAGAGCAGAGTTTGACAGCTGGTTGAATACATACACTGCATGGAAACACACCCATATGAGTGCTGTGTGTTTGATATGCCCATCCATCCCTTTGAAACTGAGGATCCTGTCACTAGTGGTTTTCTTCCGGCTAAAGTTTAAATAAATACAGGTTGTAAAACTAATCCATTTCTGTTTATCTTCTTCTCATCTGCCAATTATGAGCAGTAATGAAAACAAAGCTATAAGCTGAAAATCAGGCTTGAAGACACTGAAAGTCATTCTTTCTAATAAAGAGCAGAACATGCTTCTTTAAGTCATTATTTTCCTCGAGAAGACAGATTTCCTCATGCAGTAAAAAGCTGCTATTCAAAGCAGCATAAGGCAGAAAAGCATGTTGGATTCCCCATCACAGCAATACTTCCACAGGAATTGGCAGGGAAAGTTAAAATAACAGTTTAGGTGGGTTACTGTGGGTTTTTTTTTGGTTTGTTTTGGATTGTTTGAGGGTTTTTTTGTCAATACCTAGAAATCACAACAGCTTGAAATGACTTTTTTTGTTGTTGTCTTGGAGCCTAAACCATTCTTCATTCCACACAAGAGAAGCAAGGGAACCCCTAAAAGTAGAGCTAAACTGAAACCGCAACGCACAACAGGAAGGGACTTTGTCAATATTCAAACAGATCTAAGTTCTTCCAACCCAACCGCGTTCTTTCCATCTTCAAGTATACGTGATACTTTTTAAAGCATTACATATTGTAAATTGCTCATTGCTCCACAGAGAAACAGTGTGGAGAGCACAAAATATTGCTGAGTTTGAAATGGGATTGTCCTAAGGAGGCGTTAGGAAAATCGTCTCCCTTCCTCTAACCTGCTGCTTGAGGGTGAAAATTCTGGTAATAGGGGGCAGCTACTCAGGCAACCTGAAAATTACAATTTTTATACATGATATGTTTAACAGATTTAGACACACATCAGTAGTTATTTTATATATACACTCAAATACCCAAATACAAACCTGGAAATAATTTCCAGTGAATAGCTGTTAATAAGTCTGAGTGCAATCAAGCAAATAGTGTTATAAACTGTACACATGTTCTTAAAACTCTACCTGTAAATATTTAGGGTCTCCTTTTAAACTGCTGGGTTTAAAAATAATTTCCCTAATCTCAGGAAATTATTGTTTAAATACAGCTGGCTGCACGCAGTCAGCCAACACCCTGAAGAGATGCAAACCCAAAATGCAAATCAGTGTGAAAAAAAAGAAAAAAATAAATACATTTCTGGTTTCCTCTCTCTTTTGGGACCATAATTCTGTTGCTGTTAGAACCCACAAGACAGACACAGGAGAACCCATAAGACAGACACAGGACACTGTGTTTTAAATAACAGAACTTCCCGATGCCGTCATGAAAATCTTGGGATAGCCTTCAGAAAATATAAACAGCTTTAAAATTCAATTAGAAACCTTCCAATATTTGACTGACAGCCCACATGATCCACTGGATGTGGTTGCCAGGATACCAGGAAAGCCACTGGCTTCTCTCTCAGCAGTCTGTCAGACCTGCACCCCGTGCCATCCATAGGCTTCTTTAATCCCACTCCAACTTTTATCTGACCTTGCACTTCGTATAGTTTAAGCCAAAAAGAAATGTTTGCTCATGAAGAAATATATGTGTTTGATGGCTTCTATTCAGCTCAACAAGCTGAACAGGAAAAGCTGTGAGATAAAATTCCCTGCCGAACTGTACAAGAGAAGGCAGGATCACACCCTCGTAAGAAATTAATTTTCATTTCAAGAGACTGCATGGAAGATGAAGATGATGATCCCCAATTTCAAAATATATGTTAACAATATCAAGATGTTTTCTATAAATATTCCAATGTTGAGGAAGAAGGATGAAACAAAAGAATGGAAAAGTCTGCGGTGGAACTGCAATCATACCGATAGCTGTGTGGATAGAAACGAAAGACAAGTTGCTCAAGGGGACTTGGAGAAATAGTATATCTTAAATACAAATTTAATTATCACCTAAAAAGCAGAGCACACCCCTCAGATTTTTCTAAGAACTACAATCAGAGTTGCAGCAATGAGAAAAAGAGAACAGAGACAGAGAGGAAAAATGAATCAAATTAATAATCTTTTGAAATTGCACGTCAGTGCTCTGGTTCCTTGGTACTGCAGCCTTCTATATAATTACACACTCTAGATCCTCTGTTTCCCATCAAAAGCTAATCCTGTTCTCAGGCAAAGGGCAGAGCACTTCATACGGTGCATAAAAAAAAAAAAAAAAGAAGGCAACTCACCTATTTTGTGAAATTAAAATGAAAAAACTCTGCAATTCCCTTTGTTTGCAGATACTGAATAGTAGAAATGGGTAAGTGGTGACTAAACTGAAAATGGATCAACTCCATTTCTGTGTGTTTTTAAGAGAAAGCATCCCTGGGGAAAAAAAACAAAGCTCTGAGCACTTCAGATGAGAACACTAGAGCTATCCCTCCAGGATCAGAAACAAAGGGGTCGTGTACTCATTTTTAATTATTTTCTCTACAAAGACTCTCCTCAAGCTTTCCTCAACACCCAGTAACGTGTGGGCAAAATTAACCATCAGCACCCAAAGGTTTGGTCAGCTAACCAAGGAAGAACCTTGGTGGTAACACATTTATCACTGGGACAAGACAGACCAAATCTCAGAGTGTGGTTCATCACAGCTGATGCAGTTTATCCCAGGTACCAACAAGAATGGGTAAGAAACAGGAGTGTCTTTGGGAAAACAGAGTGTTTCAAAACTTTTTCCCATCTCCTGTTAGGAAGAAAGTTCCAGATTCCTAGATCTACAGGAAGAAACAAATCTAACGAATGATTTGGATAGTCTTAATTTTAAATTTCTGTCTATATTAATGCAGTGTAAATGAAATGTCAAGGCATTTTAGAACAAAAACAGATTACTGGCATTTATGAATTGACCCTTCAATGATGGCAATATTTTGCAGAAATAAAAAAATAATCAAATCTAACTGATTCTGGCAAAGACCTCTGGTTTGCTGTGGTTCTCTTATGCTTTGTTGTTAATATAAATCAACATGCTCCCTCTGCTAAAGATGTGTAGCACACCATGACTAAAATACATTGACAGCTATGAATCCCTTGTCATCTTTTGGCTAGAAAACCTTGACTTTAGTAAATCCTTTTTTAAATGTCTCGTTCACCAAATACCGGACCTGTTGAGTAATGCATTGCATTAGTTTAAGCAGATGTATTTTGGTTTTAAGAGAGAAGGCTTCTACAGATATTATATTCCTATCCCCTCCAGAATTTTCAAAGGAGAGGAGCTTTATTTGGTCAAAAGCAGAGAAGAATTAACCAGAGAGCTTTGCTTTATTCTCCTGTTTACCACAACGTTAACGAAGCAGCAGAGAAGTATAGGTTTGACCATGAAACCACTGGAAACAAAGCTTAAGTTTTCTTAAGAATTGCAGGGGATTCTCATAGGTCTACCCAGATTCTGTATTTTTTAGATGAAAACACTTTGTGTTTATTTGTACAGACTTCAGATAACCCCACATTTCTGAATAGAGTACGCCACCTTTCAGTGACAGCGTCTGCATTCAAGGGCACTGCGCACCCCTTCTGCTCACAGGAAAAGCCCAGTTGGGAAAATTCCTCCTTTGATTGACTTCTACCATCTCTGCCAAAAGCATAAGGTTTTACCTTCCTCTCTTATTAATCACTCTTTCCTGCCCCGAGTCACATCCTGAGTGGTCGGTGTCTGATCTTTTTGGTAGGTAGTTTGAAATCTGTAATGGGTTTGGTGGGAGCAGCTGCTTTGATAAAGCACTGTTGCTAACTCTGCTGGTGGATGAAAGTCTGAGGGGAAGTACTTGAAGTTCTAAAACTCCGTGCATGAAAAAAACAGCTTTTGAAGAAAAAGAAAAATTATTTTGCCATTTGCTACTTACTGCATGATTGATAAAAAGCCTCTCATCATTCAAGGTGTAACTCTTGAGACGCAACTGAGGCACTATCGTGAACAAGGTAGGATTGTTTGCAATCCTCTTGGGTGTCTCAGTGTGCTGACTATGGAGAGTAAAGGCACTTCTGCAGGTGGAAGTCACTACTAGGATCTGACAGCACACAGCTGGATTACTAATGGGATTCAAATCAACAACCTAATTTTTGGTACTTTTGTTTGTTTAGACCTGGTTAGAATGAAACCCGCTTCTTCCTCTCCATTACTTCTTTTAGCTACTCTTTTCACGTACTTGCAATCGAAGGTGAAGGACAGGCTGCCTTCATTATAACTTCGAATAACTAAGCTCAAACATTGTGACACCTCTATTATAAATCTATCTCTGCATCTGCTGCCATTCCTACTTTTAGAATTAGATCCTTACAGAGACAGCTCGGGACTCCAGGTGGGATGGCTCTACTGTGCTGTGATACTCAAAACGCACCTCCCATACATATGGTGTACATTTGGCCCCATTTCAGCTGCAACTTTGAATTCCAGCAAATTAATCAGTGGCTTTTACACGTAAAACTCCTTACAGGGTACTAAATATGCACCAACTTCCATGTGTGAAACTGTGAGACTTCTCAAGATCAAGATCCAAAAGACCCTTTCCAAACCCACCACTCCCGTTTTACATGATGCTGCTCTCAAGAAATGAGAATAAGGGTAATTTTTATACTGCCTTTCTTTAGTAATTTTGACAAAATTTCCTTGCTAAAGAAGAATTTCCATTACTTCAGTGAAGGAATAAGCTGCAAGGGAAAAAACAAACAGCCGTTGGCTGAAGCAACCTAGCCAGCAAACACGTCACCTAAGTGCAACATTTTGATACTGATGACTATTAGTAATGGTGGGTTTTTTCCTATTATCTCCTCCTGAGGCATTCTAAATACTTTCTTCTACTGCTTTAAGAAAAAACAGCAGCAAAGATGAGCTTGAAAAGCAAGTTTGAAGAATGCACAGGTAGATACCTCCTACTTGTCTTTGCTGAAAAGCAACAGAGAATCTAGGATGTCCCAGAAGGCTGGGTCTCCAAGGGATGCGCTAATGGCAGTAACTGACGCCAAGAGCAAGTTCTGTGTTGGACCTCAGCAGCTCCCATTTTATGTACAACTGCCAAAGAGAGATTTTGTGTTGATCAAGTAAGAAGCCTTTGATAACTGCCTTGAAAGCATTTGGTGGAGTAGTACTTCAGAACTTGTTTATTGCTACCCAAAAGTGGAGTAAAAAAGGGGAGGATTTTTTTATCAGAACGCAAATTTGTAAGAATACAAATTTGAAAATGACAAAACAGAGTATTTCCAAGAGTTCCAATCAAAACAGCTCAACAGAAATGACATTTCTCAAGCTGAACTGCTTTATTTTATTTCACTGCAGTGATAAAACTATTTCAGTAGAAATTACTTATTTTTCTATACCGAAGAGTACTGCCTTGCAAACAAAATGTGTTTTCAGATTTGTATTCCCAGATCTGTTCCCTTTTGGGCCAAGCTGCCAACCAGATTATGCCCTGTATAATACACCCCACAACTCCCTCAGAGCATTCACTAAAGAACGATGATGTCTGCATGGAGTCCAGCCCAAGCAGAGAAGTGAAGGCTGGCTGCTGCCTACAGCCACAGCATGACTTAAGAGGAGACTTAATTTGGTCACTGCATAAAGCAGTAAGCGTTTTAACTGAGAGACATGGATTTGATAGGTGCACCACCATTTGGTGGATAAGGAGTTGGCTGAATGATTACACTCCGAGAGCTCAATGTCCAAGTGGAGACCAGTGAGAGGTGGCATTCCTCAGGAGTCAGTACTGGGACCGGTGCTGTTTAACATCTTTGTTGGCAACATGGACAGTGAGATTGAGTGAATCATCAGCAAGTCTGATGATGATGCCAAGCTGGGTGGTGGGGTTGACATGCTGGAGGGGAGGGATGTCATCCAGAGAGACCTGGACAGACTGGAGAGGTGGGCTAGTGCCAATCATATGAAGATCAACCAAGCCAAGTGCAGGGTCCTACACCTGGGCCGGGGCGATCCCAAGCGCAAACACAGCTTTGGCATAGAATGGATTCAGAGCAGATGTAAGGAGAAGGACTTGAGGTTGTTGGTGGATGGGAAGTCAGTTCAATATGACCTGGAAATGTGCACTGGCAGCCCAGAAAGCCAACTGCATCCTGGGCTGCATCAAAAGAAGTGTGGCCAGCAGGTCGAGGGAGATGATTCTACCCACTCCTCGAGTACTATGTCCAGCTTTGGGGTCCCCAGCAAAAGAAGGACATGGACCTGTTGTGAGCCCAGAGGAGGGCCATGAAGTTGATCAGAGAGTTAGAACACCTCTGCAATAAAGACAGGTTGAGAGAGTCAGGGTTTTTCAGCCTATACCCCTAATCCTTCTTTATCAGGGTCATCTCTCTCAATTTTAATTCAAAACTGTAGCATAAATATATCTAAACACTGGATTTCGTGATAGATTCAAGTCAGGGAAGGGGAAGAGAATTCTCAAGTCAAGTTCCCTTTCTGACCAGTCCTCTTCTCTACACTAAGACCTTTCATCTGCCTCTTTGTGTTTTGTTACAGTTCTCTCAACTTTTGATAGCACTAAAAGAAAATGGAATTTAACCTGAGAGTTACTAAAAATATTACTCCTTTATAAGGCTTTTTTTTCCTTAGAGGTTTTCTTTTACAATACTTCATAAAGGACATCTGGACAGTTGATCTCTGCTCCACAGTGCAGGAACCAGGGGTTACACATCAGGTGAAGACCAGCTGGGAAAAGAGACAGCTTGGAAAACAAAGGTCCTGGCTCAAAGTCTTGGTATTTCTGAAGTCGAATTTTAAACTGTCGACACTACTGTAATCTTTGGAATGTCAAGTCAAGATGTTTAGAGCTTTGTTTTGCTCTTTTTATTTATTTAATCCTTATTCCTGATATTTGATGTGCACAGTCCCTGTAGTTTGTATCACTTTTAGATGTAAGTGACTACAAATGTTCCTTTCCCTAGTGCACAGGAAATATGTTCAAATATTTATCCTACCAAATTATATAGCCATATTAAAGAGTTGTAATTTTAAATTAATCTGTCTGCTGTTAAAGCAACAGACAGCTTTCTTGGCTTTGTATCTTATCTTGCATTTGGTTAGCCCATGCTGTTAGAATTTGAAGATGGCTTGCTTTCCCCAGGGGGAAAATATCACTCCATTAACAATTAAAATGATAATAATTATACAAATGTGCAACAAATTATATACAAAATTTGATGCAGTGTAATGAGAAATCATAATGAAAACTACTCTGAAGTGCATACCTTCATTTAATGTCTAATATCTTTGAGAACTTAATATATTAGGAAATTGGAATTAAAATATTTAATTTTTGATAACTATTCTTTACAATTGCTTTTGATTAAAGCGTAAACTAATATAAAAGGATAAATTAGATTAAAGAACCTCAGGCACATGGGATATTTTTTCTCAGAGTTCTTTTCACCTCTTGGTTCAATGTACTTTGGATTTGCTTGGTTTCAAAGCAGAGTGCACGGGTTATCTATTCTCCTGGTTTTTCCTCCCAAGTGCCTGAGGTTAACAAGTTGTTTATTGATTTTTATGTTTATATAATGTTCTCTTACATTAAATGGGAAAATTCTGGATCCTACTGAGCAACCGAAGAGGTCTGGTTTTATACAGTCCACAGATCTTACTTTTGGCTTGGCCATTTGCAATCTCTCACCCACCACAGAAAATCCCTGCGTTGGAATGAAAAATAGAAGTAATGTCATCAAATTTGTTTTTAAATGTACAGCAAAATATGGAGTTGTTTAGAGCTCAGTCTAGTAATGTATCATTCTATCTTAACAGAGCTACAGTGCTGTATTTTACAGAACTGGGTAATTTATGCACTGCATGTATACTTACTGTACAAATCTGCACTGATTTGGGATTCCACGTGGGAATACGTGTGCCCACAGGACTACATGGCATCGTATCCTCTCTAACGCTGGGCTGATTAGCAGACTTGTTCTACTAGCCTGGGAGTTTGGCTCACAAGCACATTTTTTCCCTGTGATTATAGGAGTTCCTGTCAGTTTGTATAAATTAAGCTTCCATAAATTATGTTTTCTCAGAGTTGTCAAAATTGTTACCTTACCCCCACCACCCCTCGCTCCCCTTTCTAATGGCTTTTTATTGCCTGGAGAAAGCATGCACATTTCCACACTCATAAAAATGTTTCTTAAGGTGAAAAAGAAGTTCCTTCAAATCCTGATTGAAAAGTAATTGCCTGAGGCCTTGAATGGAGCAGTAATGCTGAAATCAGCATTCATTTCCAAGTTTTTTAAAGACTTGAAGAGACATAAATCCACATCTCTCACATGGTTATTGCTAAGTCACATTGGGGTACATTGATCCCTCTGCCTGCTCCAGTGCAATCACCACCACCTACAGAAGGAGCAGAAATTAAGTACAGCAACACTAGATGCTTCTCTTCGATTATTTCTCCAAATCTTTCTGCCTCAACAATACCTCAATGGCCAAGTGGAATGAAATAATTTGCATTATCCAAAGATGTGGCTTAAAGTTCCCAAAATATGGAACTTCAACATTCATACTTTTAAACAGACAGACCATCACAAAGGCACCATTGTGTGGTTACATGAAGAGGTGATGACTATTTGCATACTCTCAGTAAAAAGTAAACCATCTCAAGCTCCTTAGCTACTCCAATACTATAAACACACTCAGCAGTGAGCACAGAGGCTGTGTCTCTTCTCACCTTTGATCTACCATGCCACTATTATAGCCCTCTTCCCCCCTTTACATTACAGATGAGGATATACGATAAAAGAGAAGCTCAATGTGTAACAGAGATGAAGCAGCTTCCTCCATGCCAGGGCTCTATTCATACAAATAAGCAAGTAACTACATTATTTAAGCAACACTGAAAACTGGCTGTGGCCTAAGTACTATGAAGACCAGAATTTGCCAGTGTGATGATACCTGAGAGCATCTGTAATCTCTAAATGACAAAAAGATGAAATACAGAAACTTTTGCATGGGAAAGGGCGAGAAATCTGGAGGAGAATAAACCAGTATTTTTCAGAGGCCAAGACCATTGTAGGAGTTCCAACACCACTGGCAGACCCGCTTCTGGCATCACAAGGAGTACCCAAGAAAGTAGAAAAGGCCTGGCACCAGAAACAGGTGGGGTGGATTTTCAAGTGGTTCAGCTTCAGCTTCCCAATTAGGAGATCAGTCTGGTCCTAAAATCACGAGAGGTGCAAAGAGAAACCTCATTTTGGGGTTCCAGGTCAGCACCTGGAAGACTCTCTGTGTCTCCCTCTTCTCATTTAGCATAAATGGATCCAGCTGTAAGGAAAACGTCCACATTGACCCCTCCATTTGTATTGTCACCAGGAGCTGTGGTGGTCATGCTGCTCAATATGCCAGCTCTCATCACACTGAACTACTCGGCACAGCTGGTATAGACTGGAAACCCCCACCACACACATCTCCAGGTTGCCCTTGCATTTCTCCCACCTCTTCTGGTCTAGTCATGAACAAGAGCCCTAAATGCAGTGCCAGCACCAGCCCCATTTCTGTAATCAAAAAGGCAAAGTGGTTGAGGAGTTACAGTTCACTATCCATTGGCTTTCCCCTACTGCTGCTCTACCTTGGTCTTGGAAACTTATGGAAGCTCTAGGTTCCACATAGCACCACAGCTTCTTTCTAGGATGGTGGGCCTGGGTCTGCACTCAGTCCTCATTGTCCATCTGTAGGCACAGTAACACCTCCCCATGCTTACAAGCACACAGAACCAAAGACAAGATACACTAGAGCAACCACAGGCTCCCACAGTCCCGCTAATAACCCCAAGCTTCTTTCATTAACATTTCTGACCTCATTTGTACAATTCTTACCCCAAACACCAATGTTCATCTCATTCTATAGAAGATGTGTTTCTCACCTTAGTGCTCACACAGCCTGTGCTACCCTTAATGCAGAGGAACTCTGGCCACACTCCACTCACTGACATTGTTGATTTTCACCTAGAGTAAAAGACTGTCATCTGGTTTTCCTGCTGGAGGGCAGTGTCGGAATCGCTTACACAAGGTCTACACCTTCCTAACAAAGACATGTTTGCAGCAGCCCCTTTAGCCCAGTTTGCAAGTGCCTCACCCTCCACCACCATTTTACAATACCATGTAAACTTTACCAAGTGAGACTTCCCAAATGGGTGAAACGGTGCAGAACATTCAATTAGGATGTCTCTGCGTGAGCCAGCAGGAGCCTCTCAAAGGTTTTGGTTTGCTTTGCAGGACATCCCAGTTTGACACCCATTCATGCCTCCATTCTGAGAAGCATTTAGCATAATGTGGAGGAAAATGCTGCAGAGGCAAATGCCCTACTTGCTACAGCAGTGCCTGTGGGTGAATAAAGTGCCAAGAGAATGTCAAGGAAGACTCGTGTCCAGACAGCCCAGACAGAAGGAAGGAGCACCTAAAGCTAAACGTGTGAAGAAATATAGCATATACATGTCGGGAAAAGAAAATAGAGGGCAAGAAACTATTCAGTAATGGTTGTCTGTAACATGTTCACAGAATCACAGAATCTCAGGGATTGGAAGGGACCTTGAAAGCTCATCCAGTCCAATCCCCCTGCCGGAGCAGGAACACCTAGAGCAGGGCACACAGGAACGTGTCCAGGCGGGTTTGGAATGTCTCCAGAGAAGGAGACTCCACAACCTCCCTGGGCAGCCCCTGCCAGTGTTTTGTTACTCACCAAGAAGTTTTTTCTCATATTTATAAGTGGAACCTCCTCTGTTCCAGCTTCCACCTATTGCCCCTTGTCAGACACTTATTTTCAGGTGCTTATTTTCAGCACATGCTCGTCATTACTTCAATTCGGGTATAACTCTGAAAAAATAAAAACACCACTCTTTTTTTTTTTTTTAAACTCCAAAAAATAACAAATCTCACTGTGGCTGTCAAAATGACAAAGAAACATACCATGACAGATCACAATAATCACTCCACCCCAAAGTATTAAAAGTTAAAGTATGCTCAATTGTTAAGAATAAGGTAAATACGCAATTACCAAGGGTAAGTAGGTACAAACAGGATCTATCCACTGGAACCTTTACTGTGACATTCCCAGCAAGAGGAAACCAAAAAATTCTACAGCTATTTATGAGCCAAATGAAGTCACTGGGTTGGGAATGGCAAAGCACCGGCACAAAGTGTGAACCCTGCCAAGCCCTGGATGCAGATACTCACAAACCTCCCTAGAAAAGCATCGCCCTTGATACCTTTAACGAGAAGGCAACTGCAGAGTTTGGTGCAGCCGTTCTGCCCCAGTAACAGGAGTTTCAGAAAGCTGGTAAAAAATATCCAAAGACATCAAAGGTAGAGGTTGTTAACACAATAAATGTGTTTGCTGGTGAATAATTCCTAAAATTTATGATTTTCTGATACTTAGACTAAAAATTTTATAAGGATTTTAAGAAATTATTGCAGAATAAGCTTAAAAAAAAAAAAGTAGAGGAGCTTCATTTAATTGTAGCCAGAAATTTTTTTCTTCTGCAGAGAAAATAATTCTTTTAAATGGAAACAGATTTACCTATAATTGAACATTAACCATAAAAACGAAAAAAAAAAAAAAAAAGTATTATTCCAGGAAGAAGATCAATACTATTTGAAATATGAAACGTTGTTTGACATGTCTGGTTTTGGTGTTGCTTTTGGGGAAAGTTTTTTGAGAAGGATTAGAGGGAAGCTAGAAAGTGCTCTTTTTCTTTTCCATTTTATCTGGGTACCCCAAAGCACTATTATTTATACAGCTTTAGAAAGGGACACTGGCTTCTATGCTAAAACCTAAAATGATTAAAGGTCTTTGTTACAAGGTTACCTCCAGACTGCTCACAGACACTGAAGTCAACACCACTTATGGATGAGAGTGTCAGCAAAAAAAAAGAATGCAACTTTTTTTTTCCCCTTTGTAACTGAAACTCTGGTGTATTTTAACCTTAAGCAAGATAAAAATATGGCTTTGTTTATGATTTCACTGGTTACAATTTAATCCTCTGGAAGATCATTAAAACTTTTATTTGCAAGTCTGCAGCCGGTTTTTATTGCTATTTTAACTGAATCCAACTTCCAAATAATAATGTCTTTCATTCTGAATTATATATATGCATTAAATAGGCGTGATTCCTTCTTAAGCACAGAGGATACACTCTAAATTAGTGTATGAACATCACAGACTGCTTGAGGCTCATGAAAGTATAGTTAGTCTAGGGATACAACATTTGCAGAAAGCATTTTAACTCCTATATACTGGAAGAAATGTGAATGCTTACTATTATGCCACCAGATGGTAAGTAATATTCCCAAATCTGGATAAAGTCTTGCAATACAGCAGATATAAAATAAACAAAAGGGATTTATAATATAAAGAACCACTACTCAAATTAGAAAGATTAATGACGTACTTTCCCTGAAGTAGAAGTTCCATCTCCTCAAATAATGACGGTAGTATCCTCTCTAATTGTGAAGTTGTGGTACTTTTTAACTCTAAGAATCATGGAATCATAAAATCATGTAGGTTGTGGAGAAACCCTTGGGATCACTGAGTCCAACCATCAGCCCCGCTCTACAAAGTTCTCCCAAAGTCTAAGGACTCCCAAAGCAATGTGTAAATGCAATAAACCAAGAAATGGGTTATCCAAAATGTTCTTTGGGTCCCGCACTGTAAGCCACTTTTTCTGAACTAAGTATGAAGTCGATTGCAGAAGTAATTGCACATAATGAATAACCAGTAACTTCAGCTACAACTAAAAAGGATATTTTTAAACCCACATAATTGACACCGTTTTAAGTGTTCACTATGACTATCAAGTTATGTCTAGAGGTGCTGTCACAGAAATCTTCTTTGCAAATTATTTCCACCCTGTCATTCTATTGTACACACCTTCTCCAACATCTTTTCCTGTGCAGATTGGAACTTGGAAATTCTGTGTCCTATCAGTGAAAAATGAACTTAGAGAAAATTTATGTTTGGCTGTAAGGTTTGTTTATGGGAACACATCTTGGGATTTTCATCAACACCTTCAATTGGCAGAAACAAAAAACCAAACAAGGAAACGGAATCCAAACCAAACACCACCCAACAAAATTTAAAAAAAATCGTTGTTTCAGGGCGATAAAACCATGTAATATGTAGCAAGAATGTGGCCAGGTATGTCATCTGGTTTAAGGGCCAGAAATCAGTCTTTAGCCCTGTTTAATTTATCACAGAATCACACAATCATTACGGTTGGAAAGGACCTCCAAGATCACAGAGTCCAACCACACACACACAAATAACCCCTACAACCTCAGCCACTAGAGCATGCCCTCAAGTGCCACATCTACATCTTTCTGAATACCCCAAGGGATGGTGACTCCACCACCTCCCTGGGCAGGCTGTTCCAGTGCCTGACCACTCTCTCAGTCAACTCATTCTTCCCAATATCTAATCTGAACCTCCACTGGTGCAACTTCAGACCATTTCCTCTGGTCATGATTCCCTTGGGAGAAGAGGCCAACACCCACCTCTCTACAACCTCCTTTCAGGGAGTTGTGGAGGGCACAAAGTTCTCTACTCACCCTCCTCTTCTCCAAACTGAACATGCCCAGTTTCCTCAGCCTCTCCTCACAGGACTTGTTCTCCTGACCCCTCACCAGCTTGGTGGCTCTCCTCTGGACATGATCCAGCACTTCAATATCCTTCTTGCAGTGAGGGGCCCAGAACTGAACACAGCACTGGAGGTGAGGCCTCATCAGTGCCCCGTACAGGGGCACCATCACTTCCCTACTCCTGCTGACCATGCTGTTCCTGATCCAGGCCAGGATGCTGTTGGCTGCCTTGACCATCTGGGCACACTGCTGGCTCATGTTAAGCTGGCTGTCCACCAACACCCTCAGGTCCTTTTCTGCCAGGCAGCTCCAACCACTCTTCCCCAAGCCTGTATTGCTGCATGGGGTTGTTGTGACCGAAACGCAGGACCCGGCACTTGGCCTTACTAAACCTCATACTAATTGGCCTTGGGCCGTTGATCCAACCTGTCCAGGTCCCTCTGTAGAGCCTTCCTACCCTCAAGAAAATCAATGCTCCCACCTAGTTGCCTCTGCAGAGCATTCCTTCCCTCCAGGAGATCAACATTCCCACCCAGTTTGGTGTTGTCTGTGAACTTAATGAGGGGGCACTCGCTCCCCTCATCCAGATCATCGATAACAACATTAAACAAGACTGGCCCCAAAAATAATCCCCGAGGGACAGTACTGGTATAAAAACAGCCACTTTGCCTTGGTTTGCCAATCCCAAACGCTATCTTAGCTGTCTTGGCTCCTGCCCCAGCTGTACTCTGCATATTTCTAACGTGGATGGTATGTCAGACTCTAAACTGAGGCAACTGGAGTTGCACTGGCTCCTGAAGACTACTCGTCAGATTTATTTTTTTTCCTACAAAGGTGAAATTATATTCATCCATGAAAAGTTACATCAATGCACTAGATATTTCATAGGACATTTTGTTGGAAATGACTCGGCTGAATTTGGATGACTGAGCAGTTGATGTTACCTGCATAAGGATACATTCCTCTTTCATTCAAATTCCTTACATTTTTCCTTAGAAACCAAATTCTTGCAGTTATCATTCTGTGTTTAATATCCAGTTTGCTGCAGTAGTATTTTCTTACACATTTAGATACACAAACAATCTAAAAAAGCCCAGACAACAGATTTTCAGGAGGACTGACTTGTACTTTCATTTTGATTCAGGCCACGTAACTGCAACTGCAAATCTGTACTTCTTTGGCAGTTCTTCATCTTTTCAGGAACAATGACAACTTTCTGGGTGTGTGGTAAGCACGAGGCCAGCATTCAGGTAACTTCAGCAACTGAAAAACAGCATTACATCTTATTTCTATAGGTCTGGAAAATGGCACAAGAAGTACTGTGTAACTGACTTTAATGGAAACAAATAATAATAATCAGAAGATACCAGTCTTAGTTTCACTGTTTCCAGCTGTTGTGTAATCTCCTAGATGGCACCCTTAGGAAATTGTTCCTAATGCCTTCTCGCTTTCTAACCCAGTCAAATAAGATGACATTTTGCCAAATATCCAAAGATTGCTTTGTGAAGTCTAATGTTAATGTTCTACACGTTTTTCCCAAATTTCTATACTTAGAATTGTCAATTACTTTATTGCCATCTGTTAATACAATTCACTTAAACAAATGTTAGGCAATTTCTAAATATTTCTTTCACCACGCGATGCCAATACATTTTACATTATTAGCCAATTAATATCGGTAAAAGTAGTGTAATTATGGCACAATAATCAGCAGTGTATGTATTCAAATGTTGGTCTGATAATGTTCTACATTTCCTCTAATCTCAATTGTTAAACAAATGGAAAGGAAAATAATAATGCTTGAAGAAAGGTGTTACATTGGTGGCATAAAATATGAGCAACAGGCAGTGTCCCTTATCACAGGAGACATCTTTAGCAAGCAGATGGTATTTTCCCCTGTTTTCTGCCTGCTGAGAAATCCTAGACTGGAAATCTTATTCAACCATCTATAAGCTTTGTTCCGTGTGGGTGAGAGTGGGAGACTAAGAGCAAGGAAAGATTAAGGTGAAAAGAGAAGGGAGATTAGACAAAATTGAAGTATGCTAACAGAATGGTAGCCCAGAAACCAAAAAACCACTCCCCAAATAAAATAAAAAACACCAAAAAACAGAGAACCATCTTTACCTGGTGCTTCTTAGTGTGTTCTCTGGGTTTACAGACAGGATATGGGGAACCAAATCCAAATTTGAAGGTTTCTAAACAACAGGTTTCATTTTTTTATTGTTTTTACTTTCTCTTCTAGGCAATATAAAACCCTGAAAGACACGAGCAGCTTGATCTAGTACCTGCAGGTTTTGCTGACATGGACGCTGCTCACTCAGTGCCCAGCAGCTCTGTGGGGACCAGCACAGGGCTTTCAGCAGCAGCTCTGTGGGGACCAGGATCTGGGTGCATCCCACAACACCATGAATTTGACCTTTCATGCTCACTTGAGGGATGTACCAAACACCTGCACCTCCCAGTGAAGCAGACAGACTGAGCACAAAATAACTATTTATTTCCACGGGCTAAATGTGATCAACACAGCCATGTCCTGACACTAGATCCCAGGGAGAAGGATTAGCACTTCCCTCTCCATTTCACCTCCTCAGGAAGCTGCAGAGAGCAGTGAGGTCGCCCCTCGGCCTCCTTCTCTCCGAACTAGACAAACTCAGAGTCCCCAGCCACTCCTCAGAGGACATTCCCTTTGTGAAATCATGTTGACTCAGCCTGATGACTGCACTGTCCTTTAAATGCTTTTATTTAACAGTGTCATCTGCTCCATAATTCTTCCAGGTACTGAGACTAGACTTAA
The DNA here is from genome assembly GCA_013400555.1 of Jacana jacana. Classification (NCBI taxonomy): domain Eukaryota; kingdom Metazoa; phylum Chordata; class Aves; order Charadriiformes; family Jacanidae; genus Jacana; species Jacana jacana. The sequence continues at coordinate 234,020 of VZTM01037557.1, forward strand.
CAGGTCTGTCATTTCCTGGGGGTTCCCTCAAGCCCTTCTTGTGACCTGGAGAAACGCTGACTAGCTGCCAGTCAACAGGGACCTCCTCAGCCTCAGAAGTTTTTGGAGATGATTGAGAGGGGTCCTGCCATTGCATCCACTGGCTCCTTCAGTACTCCAGGATGAATCCCATCAGGCTGCATGGACATACAAACATCAAATTGATGCAGCCATTGCCTTACCGTTTCAGTGTCCTCAAATCATAGAATCACAGAATGGTTTAGGTTGGAAGGGACCTTAAAGGTGTGTAGTCTGTCATTAGACTGTTAGTTACTTGTTGCCTGATCCTTCCCATTTTTTCACTAAGGTAATCCATTGCTGAAAATATCAAATTTCACATAGAAAAGCATAACACCGTGTCTCCTCCTTTCCACAAAATGCTTGGAATTTTCTTCAGAAAACATTCTATAACCCAAAAGCATTCAGAATCAAATCCCAAAAGTTTTTATATAGGTATGTATTTTCTTCAGAAAACAAAATGTCTGAGCAGCTCAATTAACCTAAACATCTATTATATTTATCTGGATTTTCCCTTACATCATCTCGGAGAACACAGACTTAATTGCTCAACATCCCGCCGTAACCAATTTGTCCTAGGTTAAGTATTTTCTAGTAGTACATGTATTTCCTTTGCTAATAGATGCAAATATCTTCAGGGAAACTGTTCCTTAGCTTTAATAAGCAGAGAGTTGAAAGTAAAACAATCAGTTTCAATAAAAGAATTCTGGGTTGTTTTTTTTAGTAGAAAATGTACCAGTTCTTGTGAAGATAGTATCAGATTCGGTTGAATATATTAAACCAAACTGGGACATAAATTACCTTCTATTGCTCCCTTTTCCATGTTCTTAAACTTGTGATAGGCTTTGAATTCTACTGCTCATTCAGTTGGTTTTACATTTTCTGTAGAAATTCTGCAAATCTTTCAGCCTCAGTTTCTCAACTGCTTTGTAGGAAAACAAAAGTTCGACTAAAGTTGCTGTTTTCAGTTGGCTGCTAGGATGCCCCTTGCTTCTGTTCCCTCTTGCAGAGACCTGCATGAACTCCAATTAGGTAAATAACCAGAACTCAAAACATGCATTAATACAACCACAGTTATTAGAAATTGGCCAAATATCAAACTTTTAAAACACAGTAAGATCATAGAATCATTCAGGTTGGAAGAGACCCTTGGGATCAATTGAGTCCAACCATCAGCCCCACTCTACAAAGCTCTCCCCTACACCAGATCCCTCAACACCACATCCAATCTACTCTGAAACACATCCAGGGATGGGGACTCCATCACCTCCCTGGGCAGCCTATACCATGGTCTGACCACTCATGCTGAGAGGAACTCTTTCCCAACGTCCAGCTTAAACCTATCCTGCTGCATCTGGAAGCCATGGTTCTTTTCTCCCCAGGTTTCTGCTCCAAGCTATAGCAGAATGCTAAAAAAAATGCCTCAGAAAAAGAGATACTGGCTAGGTAAGCAATGCAAAACTGAATTTGATTCAAACACGATCTCAAGAAATCTGCAAAGTACATTCCTGAGAAAATACTAGTTAATGTTATAATTACATTCCTACTCAGTTAGGAGCCCCAGGAAAATAATTCTCATTTAGATACTATTTTGTGGCTTACTTTTTTTTTCTCAGCCCTTTCATTTTCCAGGAAGGATTTATTTTTTGCAAAATTACTTATTTTCTTTTATTTATCTATTACAAGTTCAAACCAAATTGATTTATGTAGGTTTGCAATGTTGGAAATATTAAGTGAGAGAAGCATATGAATAAATTAAGGTATCTTTAACATGAAAAAGAAAAATTAATACAGTCAATGCCTCTGTGTAACCTCAGCCCCAGAACCATATCTTTATCTGTTAATAAGTAAAACCTAGTATTTTCTGTTGACATAATTAAGTCTTCAGAAAAAGACACTCAGCTTTAATTAGTAATTTACAAAAAAAGTGCTCCAAAGGAAAGAACGTAGGATTTAATTTAAACCCTTGGAAATTGCTATCATATTGAGTGAAATACAGAACTGGCCAAAATAATGGAACAAGAGAGAAGAGGCAAAATATATAGACTATCGTTCACCAAGTAAGATCCGTACCACACTGGAAGATTATCCCTGTGTTGAGGAAATGCAACAGAGTCAGCAAGGAAAAAAATCCCATTGAAGGATGTAATCGTAAATTAAAACATACCCAGTCACATCTATTTCCACTGGAATTTTAATTCCCATTAGAGTAACCAAATTATGCAATATTTGTACAGGTTTGTAGCTCAGTACTGAAAGCAGACAGTAAAGATCTGTGCATGCATATATTCTTCATAACATCAGGGTTGTGGATGCAAATTAATCAGAAAAATAGTGTGGTCTGTCTTCTACTGGAGGCAGGTTAATTGCTTCTTTCAGGCTGCTTACAGGTTTTCTACACACAAAACTTACCAACAGTATGTCTAAAATCATAAAACTCAGGTAGGATAGCAAAAAACAAAAGTTACTAATTGGGAGTGCAAAATTACCGATGGGATTAATGTTATTATTAATAATAATTAAGGTGTCTTTTTCCTAAAGAGAAAAAAAAAAGTGAGAAACAAATAGAGGAAAATAAAACCTTTATATCTGTCTCCCTGGTCACTTAATTATGAAGACTAACTGAAATGGAGCATTCATGTGGTCATTCAGGATTTTCTCTTCATTTTAGAAGACCAGTATTCGGCCCTAATGCATTGTGTAAAAACCAAGTAAGCTTTTAGAACTACAAAGGATATGAAAAGGCATTTTAAAAGGTAATAGATGTAAAATAATGAAAAGGTTCCAAAATAAAACCATAACAGCATAATAATATTTTACTAATTTTTTGTTTCAGAAAAAAAGCTGGTTGAAATAAACTATGAATATCAACAGTCCCAGCCAGTAGCACACCATCAGGCTATTACTGCTAGGCTTGATGGAAAAATGAACTGCACTTCAAAATCTTAACTAATTGAACAAGTTTATTTTTTATAGTTGATAATTCATGTGCATGACCCCATACCGATCCCTGACTACCGTGGTAGTCCTTGAGCAAAACAGCCTTGGGATTAGATAGGGCTATTTTGGAAATTATCATCTTGTCTTTTAGATAAACTTGCCCAGAGATAATATCAAAATGAAATTATTGATTTGTTTTCCTGGTTAACATGAATATAATGGTAACCTATTCAACTTTGAAACAGTCTGTTT
>VZTM01037558.1:0-30945 GCA_013400555.1 Jacana jacana
CCCTCCTCTGCACTCTCTCCTCAGAACTCAGTACATATATAACACCTTATCACTGGTGAACTCTCAGCTTGGCAAAAGCCTCCCAAGACTTTTATTTCCCCCATAATCTTTTACTTTATTATAATGCTGAGTTTACAATAGAAGGATAAGATAAACAAACAAATAAATAAAAATAACCATAGGTGTTCCTGAAGGATTGCCTCCCAGGAATAGGATAATCCTTTACAAATTCAAGCATCTGGACATAGATTAGTATCTACAAAGACACAAAAATACATACTGTCAATGACAGGAGGAAACGTCAGGTTGTCAACAAATGGAGAACAAAGGAACCCAAAACTCTATCAAAAGATTGCTGCTGTGCAATGGGCCAAGACAAAAGCTGGTAATTCAACCTTGGGTATATCAGGAGAACACTAAAGCCAATTCTACTGCTTTTTGACAGAAAAAAAGGAAAAAAATAAAGGAAATCCACACATGCTTAGCTGTAGCTATGGTGAAAGAGAGAGAAATCCTCTGAAACTGCAGCACTCCTAAACTGAGTTCAGAGAGAAGGTAAAAAGCACATTACTCTTTCTTGTTTTCCTTTGCTTTTTAAATGCCTGAAGGCTTCAGATTCACCTCCTTTGAATCCTAACCAGCTGACTAGTGTGCCTTGACAGCTGTTCACATTTATTTATATTATGCCTCCTCTAATGTCACTGATGTTAGTGACCACACTGTCCTTCTGCAGGGTCCGGATGGGGGAAGGGGAAGTAGATAACAGTGCATTCAAGGACAGCTTTCTGCCCTTATCAATACAAGTATTCATCATTCTATTCAATTCCCAGCTGCATCATTAGCTCTAAACTGACAAACTCTAAACGTGAAAAAAAAGTCTTAAAAGTTCTTCCACCTACAGCAAAGTCTTTTAAACTGCACAGCTTTCCAGTTTACATGTGAGAGGTGCCACCACCACAAAGAAAGTAGGGTAAGAGTAGGAAAAAAAGAAAAAAAAAAGTCCCACAAAATTGAGCAGAGTGCAAAATAATCAATGCTTTCCTTGGGCATGCCAACTACTCAGTCTTTATTACAAAAACTTCTGCCCATGAGGAGCCTATAGCCTAAATACCATGATCACAGAATTGCAGCATATTTGCACTGCAGTATATTTTAGGCAGGCACGTCCAGGTGCCAGTCCCACATCCTGGTGGCTTCCTCTGATGAGAGGGTCATAGAAGCATCTTTTTTCCTCTTTTTCCCTTCTTGTGTTGCACTTTGTAGTCTCAGTGGTTACCAACATTTTGTCTTCAGTCTTGGCATGCAACGGCTTTGACTCCAGTAAGTGAAAAAAAATCTTATATACCCCCGTGTGCTTGAGTTTGAGGAGCAACCAACCCAACACCATTATTTCTGAGCTCCTAAGAAGACCCAAAAGACTACAGTCTCTTTCATTACAGAAAGAGTGGTCAGTCAGTGGAATGGGCTGCCCAGGGAGGTGGTGGAGTCCCCATCCCTGACTGTGTTTCAGAGTCGATGAGATGTGGTGTTGAGGGATCTGGTGTAGGGGAGACCTTTGTAGAGTAGGGCTGATGGTTGGACTCGATGATCCCAAGGGTCTTTTCCAACCTGAATGACTATGATTACTGCATTCCCTCCAACTTTCTCTTCCAGGCTGAGGCCAGTAAGGCTGAACAACCTTGATATTCTTCCTACAATCAAATATGCAGCATCCAAGGCCCAAAGCTCCTTAGGAACAGGACAAAGGGAAGGCAGAGAAAAACGGCATGGAACACAGAGGGAGGAGAGAACAAAGTGGCCAGGCACAATCCCTGATGGAGCAGTGCCTTCCCCTCCTGTTTTCTACCTAAGAGTTACCTCCCTGGTCAGGGCACAAGGATGGCAGGGCAGGCACTGGGCAGCACAGGACTGAAGGCAAAGGATATTCTTGAAGGCTCAAGATGAGGTACATTCTCTTTATGTGGTGTCAGCCAGTTAGGGATGTGGCCAAAGGTAGTACCCCTCCCTTGCTCCATCCCTACTCAACGAGCCCAGCTCATCAGCACCATTAAATCAAGCACAGACAAATGAATATATGCTCATTTATAGCACTAGTTTCCAAAGGAGGTTTGGGTTTTCCAGCAAGACATAGGCAGCCCAGACTGCAAAGAGATGGAAAACAGCCTGGCTGAAGGATCTCTGTGCTGGCAGAGGCCACAATGACTACGCCAAGTGGTGGGGGGAAGCATTAGTGACATCTGCAGCACAGATGACTCAGGGAACCAAGAAAGTGAAAAGAGAAAGACAGCCCTTGCAAAGAAACTCAGTGATTTATTTTACTTGTGTGGGAAGGTGAGTATACTGGAACTGGGATCAGAGTTAGATCCTTTGGGGCTTAGGGTACATTTTGGGGAAGCATGAGGTGGGGGAAATGAACAACATGAAGCGTTATGTGCAGTGGGTCATAACAGCATGGGGTAGGAAGAATGTGCAGGGGGGCATGGGAAGACCAAATACCCACAGAAAAGGAGAACACTCTCACCCTCCTTGATCTAAGGCTTGAGAACTGCAGTCCCAGACCTGCTGAGCTCTTCCAGGGAACTGCCAGTGTGAACTCAAAAGGTCACTTGTTCCTTAGGAACTTGGTTGAACACAGCACCATGGCTCGCTAAGGTCATCTGACACCTAAATCCTAGTCAGAGTTAACAAAAATGATGAAACCCCCCCCCAAAAAACCTAACACAGATATGAGTTACTTAAGAATGGTGTGATGTCCACAAATTTGTATTTCGAGGAGCCCAAATCCTTACCTGTATAGACCAGTATAGATTTTTGCATCACACAATAAACCATTAGAACTTTAAATGGTGCATAGTGTCCAGCCTGTGAAGTTGAGGATCATATTCATACCAGCAGAAATAATGATCAATACGTCAATGCATAGAGACACACATGTATGCAGACAGGGAAAAAGAAGAGAGTAAGACATCAGCCACACTTATGTCACGTTCCCCTGGAGAGGAGACGGGGCTGAGTATCCTCAAACACAGGAGTGGGAAGTTTTCTGGATCAGCAGCATCCTCTATTGGCAAGAGACAACACTGGATCTGCTGGCTCAGATAAGCAACCAAAAGCAGGTTACGCTTGTGAAAGCGGTCTCAAAAGCAGCAAGTACACATACTAATTTTAACAGTGATCTATTTGCTAATCGTGCTTTTCCCATAACTTGCTAATCACTACCTTATAATTACTGCTCTTCAGAGCGATGCAGCAATTTCTAGCAGAGTCTGTGGGAGCAAAAGATATTCCCCATACCTCCTGGCACCCTTTCACAAAGCCAGAGAGTACCAAACCACTTAGATTCCTATCTAATTTCCTAGTATTTGAATTCCTTGCCCTGCACCACCTCTGATGCCAAATGCCTGCACCAAGAATCAAGCTGTCCTTCTGATAGCAGTAAATACAGGCAGTACTCCAAGAATGTTCTAGCAGAACAGGTAAGAACTTTCCCCAGACAACACGTTAACCTCAAGACAAGAGGTTATTCTAAAATGATAAAAGCTGTAATCCAACAGGGAAAAATAAAGAAATCTCTACTTCAAGAGTCTTCACTGCCCTGCACAGACTATTGTTGGAGACTTCTGTTCTTCAGTTATTTACAAAACCTTGCACACTTCAACAAACATTTCAGAAAGGTGTACCAAGCAGCATGTCCTGCATGCAGTACCTCAGGCCTTGTATTAAAAAACAATGAATCATCTCAAGTAACAGGAGAAAGATTGATAAGGAAGTTCCATGGAATTCCAGTTCTTCAGCCTGCAAAGGCAAAGCAAGCTGCTGACTGAAAGAAAATGCATCGCTACAGGCTTGGGGCAGTGTGGCTGGAGCTGCCTGGCAGAAAAGGACCTGGGGGTGCTGGTCGACAGGAGGCTGAACATGAGCCAGCAGTGTGCCCAGGTGGCCAAGAAGGCCAAGGGCATCCTGGCTTGCATAAAGAATAGTGTGACCAGCAGAAGTAGGGAGGTGATTGTCCCCCTGTACTCAGCACTGGTGAGACCGCACCTTGAGTCTTGTGTCCAGTTCTGGGCACCTCAGCNTCAAGCAGCACACACTTTTAGCTATACTGAGCAAAAAGCCCTTGTCAATGGGCAGGGTAGGGCACTGCTTTCGTTTCCAGTCTCGTGTCATGCTTGTAATCCTAAAAGGTAATGCTAGAAAAAAAATCCATGTGTTGCCAGCGTGATGCTCTGCGTGCACATACACTTCAAACAGAATAAAAAAGTAAACAGAATTGCTCAAAAATGATAGCAATGTTAAAAAAAAAAAACCCTAAGAGCTGTATTGATGAATCACTCTTTGAAAAAGAAGAGCAGAATATAGCATCCTGAGTTCAGAGAAAAAGAGAAAATAAATGGTTTTATACTCTAAAATAGATTTTTTCTTGTAAGGACATAATGCTATGGAATGATTCTGATGGAAAACATGTCCTCAGCAACATGAGTGGACAAATCAAACAATAAGTAAATATAATGAATACACATGAACAAGTAAATGAAGGGTATTTTTCCTCTGACTACAAGCAACCTCCATTAATCTCTAACAGGTACGAAGCCAGCAACCTGTGAGAAGGCTATGTTTAGGTTAGCTGAATTTCTGATCCACCAGTTGCAAAGGCAAGATGTTCTTGGACAATATATTCCAAACCATCATGTAAGAAAAGGTTTGTGGCTTTGAGTCAAGAGAAGTGTACTGTAAAGTTTCACTTCCATTAATCATCTATTGTTACATAGTGCAGCATATTACCCTAAAAGCATGACTGGCACAGCACTCCCCACAGCCTAGGAATACATTCTTATTACCAAGGGTCACGTGGAAGAGCAAGTCCTGCTTTCAATGTTTTAAATGAGCTAAAATAGAATCACACACACCCCACTCCCAACACATGACAAAAGCTCTCCCACCAACCTAAAACCACTGAAGCCCAAAAACCTTTCTTCCCCAGACACAGAGAAGTATCACATCACACATTATTGCAAGTGTTCACACCAAATTCTTTCAGTTGCAAGGTCTGATGTTCTTCGGGCTAGTGGAGCTGGGGAGAGAGCTTCCTGCTTTGAAAAGTTTGAACAATCTGGATTTCTGAAAGCTGGAAGAACTAAAGCTTTCCCTGATTTCCCTGAATAGGTCAATGAGACTTTCTCTGTGTTGGATCTTTATCTCTGTCCATCTGTATGAAAGGAAATCGCAACCGACAGGAAAAAGTCAATAAACTACTTCCATTATAAATTTCCCAAATATTTTAACTGTATTTTATCTCCTTTTCAAACACAATAATGAACAAATAATGACACTCTCATATCTCTTAGATGTATTACAGTTCAATCACTGAAAATCTCTTATTCAAACCAGCATTATTTTGGTTACTTGACAACTTTGCCAATATCCTTATAAACAAGCCTGAATTTCTGTTTTCCACTAAAGTAAGTTATTGTGATGGCTGTTACATCCAAACACTACCACAAGCAGAGCGCTACAAATATTGACAGAGAATCATAGAATCATTCAGGTTGATGAGACCCTTGGGGTCATCGAGTCCAACCATCAGCCCTACTCTACAAAGTTCTCCCCTAAGACAGAGGGCTGTAAAATGAGCCAAAAGCCCAAACTGACAATCACATTGTACCCTCTGTAATTCAAATCTAAGGGGTTTGATGCTGCCATATGGATTGCTTTATTTACTGCAAGCCCCTTCTTGAGACCAGTAACGTTGATGCATGAAAAAGGATGAAGAGTCAGACTCCTACCCGAATAACGCTTGCTCCTCTTAAATGGAACGATACTGAAGCAGAGCAAGCTCACAAACTAAAACCTATCTTCATCTGGAAAAAGCACCATCCCTCCCCCACTTAAAACCACACAAACAATTACTCAAACAGCACAGTAAAGGAAATTCACTGCAGACTTAGCACAGGAAAGCTCCAAGTGCTGCCTTATCAGTTTTCAGCAGCAGTTTCTTCTGACAACAACCAGCCCTTCTCAATTTACTGATTCCAATCAATTCTCAGGACTTACCAGGTTTTCTCTTTCAATTCTTTGCTGCTCTTTTTGCCTGTTGAGGGCAGTGTGGTACAATCTAGGAGCCGGAAGAGCTGCCTTCTTCAACGTGGTTCTTCTCGGCTTGGCAGACGCTCTGGACAGTTCTTTCAGCAGCCTCTGGTTTTCCCGATCAATGCGTCTCACTTCGTCGTTTGAAAAAGAGTAGTTTTTCCTTGTTCCCCTGGAGGGCTGATCGATGGTGAGCTTTTGGTCTTTCTTCTCCAGCTGTAGGAAAGCTTCAAAAGGCAAAAAGTAAAACACCAAAGGTTAAAAAACCGCCTAAGTACCAACGTTGCAGTCTGTTGTGAGGATTTATTTACAGATCTGAAAAAAACAAGGTACATTTCACACACACACACACACACACCCCCATGTGAACTCCCGATTTCTGCATTTTAAAGGTTTTCAGGGACGCTCAGTTGTCCTCAGTATGTTGATTTTACACAAGTTTCACTGCAAAACTCAAGTCTAATTTTGGCCTTAGCTAGAACCCATCTGCTTCCTTCTCACTAGGGACCACCCCCCTCCCCATTTACAGCTGGGAATGAGGAGGGATTGAACAGATGTAGTGACAACTGAGCAACAGGAAAGAATCAGCACAACGCAGACAGACACCCTGTGAGCCTTTGTGTAGGATACCTCTGGTTACTGAGAAATCAGAATATAAACCAGCCCAATGTGCAATTCTTCAGTGTTAGTAAATACAGTCATTTCTTCTGCATGGTCAGTGTTCCTGACCCCTGCTTCGACTCCCATCACCCCTGAACTCCACCGTTACCTGTATGTTTGCCCAACTTCTGCATCGGTACAGTATGCTCAGGCTTCCATCCTCAAGTAGTTTTATTGTAGTTGCTATGGTACCAACAGCCAGCATAGGTGATGTTATATATATATATATATATATGAATATGGTAATAGGGCTACAGTTATACAGCCCTAAAGCAACACTGAACATAACCATCAACACAGTGGTATCATTTGTGGCACCAATATAAGCATCAGAGAAGTTTTCCAGCAATACAAAACACAGCTTCAGGAAGCCAGCATTAGAAATAACTTGCAGGACCAAAAATGAAACCATATATTAGTATTTAGATGTTTGCACAAGGAAAGAGATTTAAACTTTGCTCTAGAGATGCCTAACATGTCCCTCTAGGCTAAGAGGAGGCAGAGCAGAAATGATGTTTCAGTCAGAGAACTGACACTCTGTTCTGGGGGAAGCACAATTCTGAGATAAAAAAAGGCATTTCCTGAAATGATTTTGTTAATCCTTTGCTCCTGAAGCGATCCTACATCATGTCTGTGTGGAAATTGCAAAGGGAAAGATGAAAATTAAAGGTAATGGTTGGAGGGAAATGAGTGAGCACTCGTTACAGCACAAAAATGGCCAGGGCCTGGCAATTTGCAACAGTAAAAACCTAACAAATTAAACCAGAATATGAGGTTTCAAGACAAAAGAACAATGAATGCACACTTAAAAATACACACAGCAAGACAGACTTGCAAAATTGCAAGGTAAGATAATAACAGGAAAGCTTCACCCCCAGAGACACCTTTGTTTTTTATAGTTCCACTGGAGCTTTGCTATTGACCTATTTCTAAGCTTTTGATTTCTCCAGCTCTGCAGTGCATCTTCTGGCAACTGTTTCAAGCCTCCGCTGTCATGGTATTACCCCATCAAACCACTGCATTATCTATGGTACAGGAATGGTGGTACCAGCTCAGAATAAATAACAGATTTTTGGAGCTGAGACACAGATGAGGAAGCCTTACTCAAGCCATTCCCCACTTTCTTCCAACATCAAGAGATTAATTCTTATGAGGATCGATTGAGGGAGTTGGGAAGAGAAGGCTGAGGGGAGACCTCATCACTCTCTACAACTGCTTGAAAGGGCATTGTAGAGAGGTTGGTGCTGGTCTCTTCTCGCGGGCAATGAGCGACAGGACAAGAGGGAATGGCTGCAAGCTGCAGCAGGGGAGGGTTAGGCTGGACATGAGGAAAAAGTTTTTCCCAGAGAGAGTGGTCAGTCAGTGGAATGGGCTGCCCAGGGAGGTGGTGGAGTCACCCTCCCTGACTGTGTTTCAGAGTAGATTGGATGTGGTGTTGAGGGATCTGGTGTAGGGGAGAACTTGTAGAGTAGGGCTGATGGTTGGACTCTATGATCCCAAGGGTCTCTTCCAACCTATATGATTCTATGATCATAAGTGCCACCAGAAGATACCTCTCACTCTTACCCCTAAAAGCCCCACAACAGCACAACAAGCATCCAAAGAAGCAGCTTTGAAAAAAGCAGAAAGGAAATAAAATAAAATAATCCAGACATGCAGTGACACTTCCTCAGCAAGCACTTCAGATCAGCAGGGTTTCTGGCGAGGGATGTCTGAGTGTGCTCTTACTTCAAAACAAAATGAAATTAAATCTTTCTTGCAGTATCTCAGCTGAGTTAATGCCACAACTGATGCAGGCAGACATTGCTACTGTCTTAGAGCTGGGCAGCTCTAACTGTGAGGCTGCCCACGTTAACAAATACTGTCTTAATTTGTCAAGAGAAGATGCGAATCACTTCAAAACCAAGATGCAGTGTAACCTAGTGCAGATCAAGGGTGCCAACCAACAGGTTAATGAAGTGTAAGTGCCTTGAAAAGCACCTTCACACTAGAGTTATTCTCAAGGGAAAACTAGTACAGCCATCAACACCCGTTTGAGGAGACAAACCTGGGGTGAGACTCATCTGGATACACCTGCAAGGGACAAAAAGAAATGCACAGAAAATAACTAGAGCCACACAATTCACACTGTAACATCCAGCTGCAAAGTATTTCCCAGTAAAAAAAAAAAGAAAATATAATAAACAAAATTAATTATGTCACAGGAACAAGCAAAACCAGCGCTGCAGAACACAGCTGGAAGAAGGTCATTTGAACAACCACCCGGAGAAGACACTATCACCTTACCCAATTGATAACTGTATTGTTACACAGGTATGAAAGGTAACTTCATCTTTTGCCTTACATCCACAGCACCTCACAGGTTAAACAAGGCTGCACGACACGTGCAGGACTGCAAATCAGGCTGTGGCAAAGAAGAGCTCATCAGCTGAAGTCCTGACCTAGCTTTGTGGCACCAGCGCTATTGGCGACGCAGTCTCTTACCAGAGACATTTAAGCTTCTAAATAACTGTCAGTGCAAATTCCAAACAGCTCTTTTTCTTCCTGAGAAAGGTGCGAACTAGTCAAATTCCATTTAAAGCAATGGCATTCTGAATGAGGACATTTTTAATTAGAAACACAGGTTTCACATCCTCACTGGTACAGGACTGTTTTAATTCTCTCGAAGGTAGTTGGCTCTATGTTGGTGGAGAGTGCTTGCTCTTACGATGCAGCTATAAACTGCAGCCAGTAAAGACAGATTAAGAATGCTTTGTGATAATAAGCACCAAGGTAATTGCTTATCCTTTGAGTAGGTAATACATAATCAAATTTTACTAACTTCACTCTCACCTTCCAGCTTCTTCAATCACATCCCCCCAACACACAGACTTTTCTTCTTGCATTCATCTTCCCTTTCTTCCTCCTTTCCTTAGTCTCTCCTAAGCCTTTTTCCTTTCAATGTATTTTCCTTCCACGGTACCTCACCCTTATCACCTCGCCACAAAGCCAACCTTTCCCATTTGAGGCAGGCAGAAAAGAGACTCCAGCCCACTTTCTTCAATACACTGCTCATTCTTAGCCTTATTATTCTTTGTTATTATTTATACTTAGGGTAGAAACTGGCTTTAACTATAGCCAGCAGCTTTCTGACAACTCTTGAGGGTGAAGGGCTTGGTAAGAATAATATCAGATTTATCACAACTCAAAAGAAATATCAATACAGTGCAAGAATCGTTAGGATCACCACAAAGGTTCTGCTGTGAGGTTTTTCAGTGAAGCCTGAACAGAAGAGTGCCCCAAACCAGTAACTAACCTCTCAACACCTTGCTGAATCACAGAAATTCTGCACCAAAAGTTCAGACCCTACACAACACGGGCAGCAGCAAGTTTTCTTCAAGGGGATGGGGTGAAAAGATCAAACTCTCTAGTTCCTCCACTGATCTTTTTAGAGTTAGACTTTTGCAGGACCTAAGGAAGAGCCACATTTGAAATTTCACAAGTAGCTCTTCCCAGCAACACACCAAGGCACTGGATCAGGTAACTTCAGTAAAACACAACTCTGTTGGTTTTTTAACTTGTAGCTTGAAGAACAACAAACCAACTGCTCTTAATGTGCTAAGATCTAAGTTAAGGAAGAACTGAAGCTGCAAACACCACTTCAAAAGAAACAGGAACTGACTGAACCCCATCCACAGGTAACCTTCTCAAATTCACAGCAACTGCAGCATTGATCTCCTTTGGAAAAGTGCAACAGGAGAGTTTAAAGTTTAGTAGGAAAAAAGACGAGCAACAGAACGAGATCCTCACTGGAAGAGGATCATTAGTACTACACAGTAAGTACTCGAGATCCTCACTGGAAGAGGATCATTAGTACTACACAGTAAGTACTCGAGGTCCTCACTGGAAGAGGATCGTTAGTACTACACAGTAAGTACTCGAGGTCCTCACTGGAAGAGGATCATTAGTACTACACAGTAAGTACTCGAGATCCTCACTGGAAGAGGATCATTAGTACTACACAGTAAGTACTCGAGATCCTCACTGGAAGAGGATCATTAGTACTACACAGTAAGTACTCGAGATCCTCACTGGAAGAGGATCATTAGTACTACACAGTAAGTACTCCCTCCTAACAAAACAAGCAGAAGGCAGGGGGCATCCATGTAATCACTGCTCCTTAAACGATGCTCAGATAAGTTGCAGTAGCAATCTAAGGAAGCAGGGAGCAAAGGGGTCTGCAGGTCCTACACCACCACAGACAGCTCACCAGCAATACACAAAAAAGAATCAAGACCCCATATAAGAGGTTAATGCATTTATTCTAAATGCTATTTAATATTTTGGGTACCATTAGGGTTGTATCACTCAAATATTCCAGTTATTTCAGTGATTTCTTCAGCAATGCACCTACATATTTTAATCACAAAGCCTAAGTGTTGGCATGGGTTATCTGACTATTTTTGCAGTCGTCAAAGACAACAGGAGGCAGCACTACAGTTTAAGGTTGTGATTTAAGGTTCTAAAGAGTTTGGGAGCCTTGGAACAATTAAATCTGATTTACCCGTAGCTTCATACTCTATCAGTGGGTAACAAGCAATTTAACTAAATCCTTACACTTTGGTGTTATAAATCAATAACTGGGAGGAAGGTGATAAACGAGCAGCACCATTTGCATAAAGACTGGCACAGCGTGTGCTTCTACTTCTCCTTTACTGGTGAGAGGACAAGAAAATTCTCTGCTATTCACAGGCTTTCTGTGAAAGCTGGTTTCCATGGAGAGACACCTGACTTTCTTTTAAGCAATAAGCAAGCTGTTTATTGCTTTCAATTTGTAAGCATTGAAATGACCTTGCACAGTGAGAAAGGCCAAACCTTATAGAAAACAGGAATAAAAACTGGCGACTCAAATCCATTAGGACAGGACAACACAGTTGTCCTAATGCCATAAAGGCTAAAATTCAAGCCATGTGTGTTTCAGTGTATTGGTTGCAATCCCAGTAGAGGAAATGACATTAGGTTGCTTCAGTGCTTACACTTTTGAGTTAGTTTAGTTTCACAGTGCTCTACTACCAGGTCTGTAACACAACTGAAACATACAGAAGGATTAAACCACAATTCTTCATCAATATAGAGTGGTTTCCATTTAAAACTATTTCCTTGTAATATCTCTAAACAAACATTTCATGATTATCCATTATTTCACATCACAGACCTCTTCAGAAAGGATATTGGAAAATTCATCCATCGATGTCTTTAAGACCAGGAGAACATGCTTTTCAAGCAGAAGTTTTCCCTATTTCAAGAGCTAACTAGCAGCCCTGTTTAAGTGCATTTATGTCATGGGAAAGACAATGGGTACCTTACAGGGGCAGAATTTTTTCCCCCTCCAAATTACATTGTCTTATGGATATTGGGAAAGCATAGATCTCCTTACAATCTTGGAAGATTTTCAATCTGTTTTCAAACTATATATAAGAATAAGCTGATAATCGCTCTTCTACCTCATCATACGTTACTGGACCTTCAAAAGTGATAAATATCTGTAC
Source organism: Jacana jacana (assembly GCA_013400555.1). NCBI lineage: Eukaryota > Metazoa > Chordata > Aves > Charadriiformes > Jacanidae > Jacana > Jacana jacana. The sequence continues at coordinate 12,273 of VZTM01037558.1, forward strand.
ACTTAAACACACAATCAGTTCAAACTATGAACACACAAATTAAACCAGACAGTGAAAAAGCTATACAAGTCTGGTTAGAGTTTGGGTGTCGTGTCACACCTTGAGTCTTGTGTCCAGTTCTGGGCACCTCAGCACAAGAGAGATATCGAGGTGCTGGAGCGAGTACAGAGGAGGGCAGCAAAGCTGGTGAGAGGCCTGGAGAATAAGGCTTATGAGGATNCTCTTCCAACCTAAATGATTCTATGATTCTATGTATACATTTAAAAGTCTACTGTACATTTAGATATCGTTTAATGGTTATTCTAAGAATACACCACTAGAGCATGAATGAGCACACAGATAACACATCCCTGAGCAAATTTCAGTTATAAAAAACTGATTCTGGTTTCCTGAGTGACAAATTCTAGCAAAAAAAAAACCAAAAAAAAGTTAAAGCAATTGCTACATGTTCAGTTGAAGCTGCTATTTAGTTCTCTACAGTAGCTTTTATTCAGAAACACAGAGCTTTTACTTTCGTAATAACGTTATTTCTCTCAGAGTGCTTCTCTGCTTCTTTCACAAGAGAAAAATCTAAGGCACAGAAGAGGCAGAAAGACTTATCCGAGAGCATATAGGTCAGCGAGAGCGTCACAGACGGAATTCAGGTCCTCAGCCTATGGCTTATTGTCCTACTTACCTTGTGACACCACCTCCTCGAGTTAATAATAGCTAACACCAGGGATTTACAGACTAATTCTCACCAACACTTGTGTAAAATAAGCAGGTACAAACCCCATTCCAGAGAAGAAAACACCAAGTGCTGAATTCCTTAGCATTCCATATACCCTTCCAATCCTATTACCACTGCAGTGATACCCAACAAATTCAGGTGACGACATGCACAGCATTTTCAACTTAACAACTCTGAATCCTGAGCTATCCAAACCAAGAGACTTATCTAATGCCAGAGAGCAAGCCCGTAGGGTAACAGGATAGTAACGGATGAGTCCTTGGTTCACACTCATATGCTTAACCCATCTCTAACCACAGAGCTTCAATTCCTTACCATTACCTGGGATATTGGATCAAGACATAGGATCAAGCAAAACAGCATCAAAAAAAGTAATTTTTTTTTTAATTCCCATCTTTCTAACATGGAGCTTTATGAAAGCACACCCAGAACCAACTTTTGACAATCTATTTCTTTGCATTGGCGCATTTGATTCTCTTTTTGTGTTCAGATTACTCAAGAGTACAGCAGAGGAGATTACTCTGACATTTATTATTACAGGCTTTGAATATTGCACTGAGTTAGTTATTATTTTAATTTTCTGAAAGATCTTTAAGGTTTGTAGCAAAGTGGAAACGACAGCGACTCACTAAAATGCTGTACAAAAAATCTGTAAGATTTGAAGCAACCAAAGGACTGTATTTGTCTGGAAAATTATAATCACACCTATTTTTTTTCCCCATGAGGATGGCCAAAAAAAAAAGGGTAAGGAGTGAGAAGAGGTCTGTAAAATAAAAACCCTACTAACTTTGAGTAACTGAAGCTGTGAGTATCTATGTTGTTAGGAATTTAAATATCTTATCAGTATGGCCAAGTAGCATGGTTGTCTGACTCTAGGGTGCTACAGTAGTTCTTACAGTCATACACCATAACGACAACAGCTACAGGCCATCAGTCTTAGGACTGTAATGAAATGAAGTAAATCTCCTAAACATTGACTTTATGTCTGTATACATGATTCAAACACCAGGTATTTAGCATTTATATACATTTTAAAGAAGACACCCAAACAGCAAGTGATTTTCACAAACCATGGTAAAAACCACTAGCAAGAAAAGCGATTCAGCAGTTCACAGCTACCAGAACTGCACTGAGATAAACCCAAGAATTTTCCTGCACAGTGCAGGAATAATTACTAAGTAATCACTAAGTGCAGCACCTCACAAAACATGGTCCAGGTAGGCAGAGGGCTCCAGCAGGAGAGAGCAGGGCAGGCTCTGCCTCTCAGGGAGGGTTCTGCAGAGGGCTGGCTCCCTCCACCTGAACTCCAAGCCCTTCTGAACTGCGCATCAACAGAGAGCGATTCACGAAGTTCTGAGCTGACCCACCCCCATGGTGGATGCTCACGTTTACTGCTCACGTTTATCTAGAGAGACCTATGCTGCATCTGCCCTCAGCTCTTCACCCACCCCTCCTACATCAGTGTAGGAAAGCCATGCCAGTACAACCAAACAGCCTGCAGGCTCTGAAAACTATTTTACTCCACTTCTTCCTTCCCTTTGAAGGCTCAACTGCTGTCTAATAAATGCCAGCGTAAGGACTACACTCACAGAATGATATGGGGTTGGAAGAGAGACCTCTGGAGATCATCTAGTCCAACCCCCCTTCTCCGCCAAATCAGGTTGCACAGGGACTTGGCCAGGTGGGTTTGAATGTCTCCAGAGATGGAGACCCCACCACCTCTCTGGGCAACCTGTGCCAGGGCTCTGCTGCCCTCAGAGTGAAGTTCCTCCTCATGTTTAGATGGAACTTCCTATGTTCATGTTTGTCCATGTTACCTCTTGTCACTGGGCACCACTGAAAAAAGACTGGCCCCTTCCTCTTGACACCCACCCTTTAAGTATTCATAGGTGTTGATCAGATCCCCCTCAGCCTTTTCCAGACCCAAAAGACCCAAGTCCCTCAGCCCTTCCTTGTTAAAGAGATGCTCCAGGCTCCTAATCATCTTTGTAGCCCTCTGCTGTACCCTCTCCAGCAGTTCCCCGTCCTTCCTGAATTGGAGAGCCCAGAACTGGACAGAGATCTCCAGATGTGGCCTCACCAGGGCAGAGTAGAGGGGAGGATGACATTCCTCAACCTGCCTTTTTGGTCTTTGGCAACACACAGAACCTGCTTTTCTCCAGTTTTCAAGGATAAGCTTCACTTTGCCCCCAACTAGTGTTACCAAGTAGATTCCTGATAACTTGACAACAGTGGGTTCAGATATATTCCATAGGGCCAAGGGAAGCTGCACAGCAAGTTGCAGCACCTGTTAATGCTCACTTCAGGAACAACACTCATAACACGACAACTTTGAGAGGCAGTAACCAAGCGTTATCACGTATCTTTATCAATCTCCCATTCAGAGTTCTGGTCACCAAGGAGTATTTCTAAAATCAGTGATGAAGCTGCACAGCAACCCCCACCTAAAAAGCATTCAAAGTGCAACATGCAGCGTCGGGACTTTGAGATTTCCAACTAAAACACATTACCTTTGATATTTCAAATTGTTCAGAATGGCATAACTAAAAATATGGCTTCTATCAAGAGCACACACAGCTTTAGGAGATGTAAAGGCATGATGATTTTTTAATCTAAATATGACTTTTAAATGCTTATAAAAATGAATAGTTTGCAATACAAGCACAAATGTGTATCAAGGGCATAAGAGGAAAACCTATTTCAACTCCTTTTTAACTGCAACACTTTTCTCTAAGTGCTTCAAATGAATTCTATTTTAGGCTACACAAACTACCTGCTTGCTGCATAATAACCAGACTCTTGTTCTAGTCCAAAACTTGTCTTTGTAAAGATTTCCTCCCTTTCTTTGTTCTCATGATTCTTTTTTAATAGAAGAGTTTTAATTCTAGTTTCCCCAAATGTTCACATTACCAGTGCATAGAGTTGTATGAAATTAATTACTGCATGCTCCCTAGAAACAACACAGTATCAAATCACACAAATTCCGTGAGTTTCTGGGGACTTGGGGAAATTAAACTCACACAACTGCTGTAAATGCTTAGGCCCAGCTGTACTACAAGCATAACTGACAAAAATTTTGAACGAAATTCTTCATCAGTGTAGACTACTGGAAGAGTATTATACTTTAAAACCAAACCTGAGACATCCTGATAATGATTTAAATACTCTCTCATGCTCTCAGGTCAGGGCGTTCTCCATTCTCACCTGAAGCCAAGCTCATGCCTATGCAGCTCTGATGGACATTTCATGCAGATCGGGGCAGGGAGGGAATAGCTGCACTCTTTTTCTTCTTATTATTAAGAAGTAAGGAAAGGCCTGGAAGCAATAACTCAGAATAAGATTAGCTCCTATTTTCCCAGACTAGATGTTTTCCACCATTAATAATCCTGCACCATTTAAACTTCAAAATACCCAAAGTAATTAAGCTATGTTGCACTTGCCAATTCAGAGAGGCATTTGGGAATAATATGCAAGATAATCAGCAACATTAGCTGCCAGACTATATGAATTCTGCTTCTCATTACTCAATCGTTATTATTGCTATTTATAATTGTTTTTCAGTTTGGGGAAAAACCTGCCCTCTCCTTTCAAACAGACTCGTCTCTGAGAATACTTATGTGAGCTGTAAGACCCATTTGTTTTAGGGATGAGATGAATCCTTCCATAATCACCAGTCATTAAATAGCTTCTTGCTATCAGGGAACAAATAAAGATGCAGGACATCATAATTTCCATTGCCTAGCAACGACTCTTCTAACTACACTGGCAAGTGCTTGGAGACTTTTCCAGTATGAAAGAGTTGCTGGAGCACAAGGACTGTCAGAGATGAGAATCAGCTCTACCTTTCTCGATGAATAACTCTGCTTTTCTTACCATCAGAAGAATTTCCATACAAGCAAAATCCTCATTTCTACTAAATGATGCATAGCATTTATTTTAAAGCCTTACTCAATAGAGGCTCAGTCTGGCAAGGTGCAAAGGGAAGCAAGACAACACAGTTTTAGTTGTGCCAGACCTATTGCAATACAGCAAACTTGGGTCAAAACGTACCAGACTTAGACTGCAAGAGGCTTTCCTCACCTAAGGTCAGCAGATTTCTTCAGCCAAGCCTCTTCTGCTCAATAGATTTTACTACTGAAAAGTCCAGGGCTGGAAAGCAAGTGCAAAAGCACTGTGTGGACCTTAAGATGTGCACCTGAGATCATTTAGTGAAGTTCACCCCATACAATGAAGGTTTGCAACAAATGCAGTGAAAGAGATACCGAGTTCTCTCTCTTAGACTTCGTTATTAACATTTACTAAATCTAGTGGCAAGAAGCAACAACTCAAGTTCTAGGAAAGATTATAGATTATTTTTCTCTTTAAAATACCTTTGCTCAACTTTGTGGTATTTTAGAAGGCAGACACTTCATTCAGAAGAAGAATCTCAAATAATGCCGTTTCACTATCAGAAAGGGACCAGAATTTCAAACAGATGAATACTATTTAAAACTGCATCATGTAATGTAGCTCTGCACTGCCTTTCAATCCAGCATTTTACCAGAAAGGCTGGTGTTTTAATTTAGATAGTAAGCTGTGGCATAGTCCAGTAAACCTTGATTTCTCAAAATGCATGTGCAGTTTTATTATTCAATTTGTTAATTAAACCTTATTTAGATATTCACAGCTGACTTCTAGGTACAGGCATGCCAGCACATGTTCATATACATTCTGCTTTTTACTGCAGAATGAGTACTGCTTACAGACCTAAAAAAGACAAAAAATTAGATCAACTCAGCTTAATCACAAACCAGTTTTAAAAATACACAAGGCACGGGAAAACCTTGTTCTCTTCTACCAGGACTTCATTGTTTTCAACAATGTACAGATGTCATACTTTGCAAAAAGAAAATATAAGAGTCACCTTTCAAAAGCTGATTCAGGTCCATGGCATCATGCAAGACTTTTCGACTATATCTGCGATCAAACTCGGAATCTAATGAAAAAACAGACAGATATAAGATTGCATTTCCCACGGCCACAGGTTTTACAAATTTCACGTTGTACTTAAACTCTTCAAAATTACCATATAATTCTTGGTTCACGTTTTCCTGTCTTTTTATCTTTAGTTTCTTATCATTCGATGCTGCAAGTTCAAAAGACTGGATAGGGCTGATGTCTGGAGTTGACAGAGGCGTGACGTCAGTCACGGTGTCTTCAGACTCCTCCAAGTAGTCACTGAGCTTTGGTTTTCCCTCTGCCAATTTCATTGCTGACTTGAATTTCTGTTTTGGAGACAGAAGAGCGTTCCTACAAGCATTGCTCTTTGAGAAAGAACGAGGTAAATCTGACAAATAGCTGTCGGAATCTGTATCAGAACAATCTGTATCTGAGCTCGAGGATGAGGATGAGGAAGATGAGGAGGATGAAGAAGAGGAGGAGGAGCTAATATTAATATATTTCTTGCTAGCTTTTTTTATATTGTTTGACTGCTTAGCTGATTTTGGTCTGACCTTCTGGGTTTTTCCATCATCACTGCTATCTTCTTCATCTGTATAATAATCTTCTTCACGTTCTTTAATGATTTTGGGGATTCCAGTAGGAACGTTCTCCTGTGTCGCCCGACCCGCTGCAAAGGTCACTCCAGATGTACCTGCATTCTCCCCCACGAGAGAAACTGACAAAGATGAAGCATCTTCAGGATCATCCGTGGAATTTTCTAGGGGCTGATCCTTCTCCAAACCTTTCTGCTTTTCTTCACCGCCCTCCTCACCACACTTTGCATCCTTTGAATTAGAAACTAAATCAGGGTCACCAAGAGCTGAAGCTGTGTTTCCTTTCTCTATGCATTCACTATTTTCTTCAGCTTTCTTTTTGCTTTCCTCAAAATCACTGTCAAAGAATGCATGATCTACTTCACCATCTAAGACATCTTCAAACCGGTCCATGGTGAAAAATGAAGTGCCACCTGCAACCATCAGAAAAAGTTTCCAAAGATCAGCATAAAACCAGATCCAAATACACTTTTGAGTAGTTTTGTTCTTTATTCTTTTGGCTCTGGTAATTTATAATTCTGCAATTAATTAGGTTATGTTGCTGGGGTTAACTCAGTAGAGAGTTCGATAAACTCAGTGCCACCACGTTGTACACAGCTCACATGTTAGAACAAAAAGCTGGACTTTAAGCCAATAAAAACCATCATGATTTCAAAACTTTTACTCCTAAGAAAGTTAGTGAAATATTGTTAGTGGCTTAACTATTACAAACAAGCAACTGAGGTACCTTATTTTGTCCCTTTTGTTAGAGTCATTTTAAGCTAGAGCCACTAATGAGCTATCATTAGTTTGGATTTTACATTAAAAACCTTGTTTGTATGTGATGGTCATCATCAAGCTGCCACAGCCATTCAAACTGCAGACCTTCAGCAGGTACAGTAGGAGCAGTTTCAATTTACATCAAAAGATGCATGGCTCTATCTGTTAATGTTTTATTTTGGATCAGGAACCTGCTTTTCTTGACAGTACTCTAACTCACACTGCATAGTACAGTGAGCAAACTTGATTTTTTTCAGATGAAACTAAGCTTTAAAGTGTGCTCCAGGCACAAACTAATGCACTTAAGCAAGCAGCCACCATTCAGTCCCTGGGACCAGATTACAGATAGCCCAAATACGCTTAAAATCATTTAGGTTGGAGGAGACCCTTGGGATCATCAAGTCCAACCATCAGCCCTACTCTACAAGTTCTCCCCTACACCAGATCCCTCAACACCACATCTCATCAGCTCTGAAACACAGTCAGGGATGGGGACTCCACCCCCTCCCTGGGCAGCCCATTCCAGGCTCTGACCACTCTTTCTGGGAAGGATTTTTTCCTAATGTCCAGCCTTAGAGAGAAGTACTGCTGACTAGATGGGAACACTACTCTTTGATACTGGCTAATTTTGTTTCGTTGGGAGGTGTTTGGGTTTTATTTTTATTTTACCTCTGTGTATATCCTACTCATGAGTGGAAACTTTCATATCCCACCCTGCCACGTGCATAGGATCTAATACCATATATTTCTGCAAGACGCATCACGATAGGAGCAGATCTGTAGAGCATAAGTTAGGGCTGAGGATCTGAAATCCACACGATTTGAGCCACATCCTGAGTATTGTGTCCAGTTCTGGGCACCTCAACAGAAGAGAGATCTGGGAAGGGGCTAGGGCATAGATCTTATGAGGAATTAATGCATTTCAGAGTCGATGAGATGTGGTGTTGAGGGATCTGGTGTAGGGAAGAACTTGTAGAGTAGGGCTGATGGTTGGACTTGATGATCCCAAGGGTCTCTTCCAACCTGAGTGATTCTATGATTCTCCTACTATTTACAACAGATATAAAAAATTATAAGCTGCAATCAATAAATACATTACATTCTTTAGAGCCAAGGAAGCCAAGAGGACAGTGGAAGTATCTCCACAAGGCAGGAGAACCAGAATTTTACAAGATGGATGGCCTCCCTTAAATCACATACAGTCTGTTGCCATGGCAAACAAAGGTGAAAGAGGAACTCCTAAACTTGCTTTGAAATGGCAAGACTATTCCCAAGAAAGCTTCTAGCTAAAATTACTTCAACATACGCAATTTTTAAAGGTCTATGTCACTTAGTTATCTTGCCACTTCTCAAATTATACTCAGTTTTAGAGAAATTTGAAAGATGCTGTCCAAATACAAAAAGAGCAACACAAAGCCTTGAAAGCATAAGGGGTGGAATCGCCTGTGGTTTTGAAATCACAAAAGCCAAAGAGCTGAAAAAAGACCAAATAAGGTTAGGTCTTGTATAAAGCTGAAAATGCTGTGAAACAATAGAAGCAGAGGTCAACTTTGGTACCACGAAAAGAAAGTCTTTAAAGCACTGAGCTCCTCCAAGAGCAACAGAACAAAGAGTAAAAGCACCTAGGGACTAGGAAAATATTGAGACACTGCATGGAATTTCAACATTTTTCATGTGATCCCTGGCTTCAGGCAACTTGCCTCGTCTGCAGTACCCAGCTGTCATGTGAACCCCTGGAAGTTTTCCTAGAGCTGCTTCCTAAAAGGATAATGCATCTTAATGTATCAAAACATTCACAACAGAAAAAAAAACCACACCAATCAGAAGCATAACATATTATTTACATTTACTTTTCTACCTTGTGTAACCTAAACCAGAAGGAAACCAAGCTGAATTTTTTGGCACTACCTGTAGATTACACATAATGAACTATTTATTTAGCAAGTACAACTTGGGTGAAGTCAATTCCATGAAGAAAATTAATACAGGAAGCACAATGCTAAAATTGATCCAAAGCCTGCAACGCAAGGGTTGTATTTCTTAAGGCACGAGGGTCTCACCAGCCTGTGGCTTCAGGCACATTATGACTTAGTGGTAAAAGTAAGCACGGGGTGTATTTCATTTGTCTCTGACACACAGATTTTACCACACCATTAGAACTGTTGGATGTAAGAGCACAAGGGGGCAAGGCAAAAGGCAGGTCTGCAGGTGGGTGCAAGCAAACTGGTACAGCTTGGAATATAAAATTTTGTTTAGTGTAATATACACCCATGTATTTTGGTTTATGTAACACTAGGTTTGCAAAGGAGACTGAACTAACCAGTATCCCACTGGCTGTGATATAATATGTAATTGTGCCACAGCTTCTCAGGTGTCTCTTTTCTGAACACAATCTCTTGAGCAAGGATGGGATTTAAGTCAAAACTGCGGCAAAAGGTAGCAAGGAAGCTGTATGCTCCTTCCCACCGCTGGCTCCAGCCAAGGAGCACGCATCTTCCCACTCTGTGTGACTCAGGAATAGCTTACCTGCTAGTGGGTCGTTTTCCATGAAGACTGAGCCATATCTGAATCACAGGCAGCAACCACTGTCACAGCAGAAATGCAGTTTAGCTGCCCAACTCTGCCCAAGAAGCAGCAGTTTTAACACCAGTCATAGTGTTGCCAAATGCTCCTTCCACTTTTCTGGCACAGCCCCCTTAACGACTTTAGCCTTCATCTTAATGAGACCAGACACGCTGCACTGGTCAATTTCTCTCAGCCACACTCTTAATCACTCACAAACTAACCATTAATTAATTCTGTAGCTTCCATTAGAAACAAACAGGAGGAAATGAAGAGATGGTACTCTGGGTTCCTATTGCCCTCATACGTCTAGAACGTCTTTAAAGGAGCTAGAATTTGCTAAGAAGCAGCAATAGAGGAGCAACTTTGCTGATAAACTATGCCTCAATTAACACCTTGGCTGTGTGCACACACACGCTCACATCCCGTTGTATAAAGGGCAGAGGATACTTTTATTTGGGTAAAGTACAGAGTTCTGCAATGTTAGCAAGTGTTAAAATACAGAATCAACATGTGATATTTTGAAATTCAAAAAAACTTTACCTTGTCCAGTTCTGGGCACCTCAACACAAGAGAGATCTGGAGGTGCTGGAGCGAGTGCAGAGGAGGGACACGAAGCTGGTGAGAGGCCTGGAGAATAAGGCTTATGAGGATTGATTGAGGGAGTTGGGATTGTTTAGTTTGAGGAAGAGGAGGCTGAGGGGAGACCTCATCCCTCTCTACAACTGCTTGAAAGGGCATTGTAGAGAGGTTGGTGCTGGTCTCTTCTCACAGGCAATGAGCCACAGAACAAGAGGGAATGGCTGCAAGCTGCAGCAGGGTAGGGTGAGGCTGGACATGAGGAAAAAGTTTTTCCCAGAGAGAGTGGTCAGTCAGTGGAATGGGCTGCCCAGGGAGGTGGTGGAGTCCCCATCCCTGACTGTGTTTCAGAGTAGATTGGATGTGGTGTTGAGGGATCTGGTGTAGGGGAGAACTTGTAGAGTAGGGCTGATGGTTGGACTTGATGATCCCAAGAGTCTCTTCCAACCTAAATGATTCTACGATTCTATGATTGTCAAATACTTATCATTAACTGCTAATTCTAATGACCATTGTACTTATTTACAAAAAATTAATAAGCTTTCTGCCATGGAATTGTCTAATAGAGATAATATTCAACTCAAATGAGCAGGTGTGCCATTAATTATGTCATTGGTTTTTTTACTTCTCTACAGAAATTCTCTACTTCTCTCCCCCTATTTCTTGTAACTGTAACACCCACCCATTACCCCAGCCAAGCACCCCTTCATCTTTGTCTTCTCTTCACTCCAGTTCCCTGTAGTTTATACCACTTTTTAACCCCTTCACCTGCAAATGCCAAGCTTGACCCATTTAAGATCAGAAAGCAGTGGTGGAACAGGCAAGGAAAATGTCAGTCTGGCCGTCAAAGCAGGAGGGACACACATTTTTTCACCAAAGGGTGACACAGTGAGCATCTGGGTACCCACCAGGACCACACCTGTGTCTCACCAGGTGGCCACCGCAGGAGCAAAGACCACTCAAAGACCTGTACAGGCCGCCGGTTGCTGCGCCGCCCAAAGCATAAGCAGCATTTCAACATTCCCCTCCATGTTCAACGAAGATCAAGCACCAAGATTGGTGCTATACATTGAGTGGGTTTTATCCACCAACTACAGCATTGCTTGAGATATTTTTGTAGGTGATGCCCAATATCAGGCCTTCAGGCATGGCTAAAATGTAAAGTATCTCATGCAAGGGTAAGATAGCGTATAGGAAGTGATATAAGGAGGGTACAGATTTAGGTGTGGGCTTGTGTTTGGGCATATACTGCCTTTTGATAATGTTTTTTTGAACGTTAGAAACTAACACTATGAAGTACATTAAGTACCCAGTGAAGATTCAAGCTATTTTAACCTCAGTTAAACTTTGAAAGTTATCCAATCAATCTCTCACTTTTGTAAATGCAGGCCATATGAAGTACACGTCAGAGAGCACTGAAATAGATCACAGAAAGAAAGAAAAAACCTCAACATCAAACTACAAGCTGTGATCAACTTTCTTTTCTTTTAAGCATTGTACTTTCATAGAATCACAGAATCATTCAGGTTGGAAGAGACCCTTGGGATCATCAAGTCCAACCATCAGCCCTACTCTACAAGTTCTCCCCTACCCCAGATCCCTCAACACCACATCCAATCTACTCTTAAACACAGTCAGGGATGGGGACTCCACCACCTCCCTGGGCAGCCCATTCCACTGACTGACCACTCTCTCTGGGAAAAACTTTTTCCTCATGGCCAGCCTAACCCTACCCTGCTGCAGCTTGCAGCCATTCCCTCTTGTTCTGTCGCTCATTGCCCGTGAGAAGAGACCAGCACCAACCTCTCTACAATGCCCTTTCAAGCAGTTGTAGAGAGTGATGAGGTCTCCCCTCAGCCTCCTCTTCCTCAAACCAATCAATCCCAGCTCCCTCAATCGATCCTCATAAGCCTTATTCTCCAGGCCTCTCACCAGTTTCGTTGCCCTCCTCTGCACTCGCTCCAGCACCTCCAGATCTCTCTTGTGCTGAGGTGCCCAGAACTGGACACCAGACTCAAGGTGTGGCCTCACCAGTGCTGAGCACAGGGGGAGAACCAAGGAAGAGGATAAATCATATAGAGAGGAGAGGCATTTTTTTGGTTGTGTTTTTTTTACATTGAGTAACATATAAATCCCTAGCACACAGAACACTATGCCCTCTGAATTTGTATACTGTACATCCCCTAAAGGCTCTGAGTACTCTCAGGATGCATTAAAGGTTCTGACTTTTATTAGAAGTGGAGGACAATGCCTTTAAGCACACCGTGGGCTGAATCAGCAGTTTCTGATGTTACTGCATGCATGCTGGGCATTAGCACTAGGCCATCACACAGCGCTGCTGTAGCACACTCCTGCTGAGTCAACAATGTTTCCTGCAACAAGAAGGCACAGCCAACCTCTATGGATGTATTAAACATACATGTGAAACATCAGAAACGATAATAATGTTGTATTCAGCTCCAATAAGACACCTTCTGGATGAGGGTTATTGAATTTTGCTTTCTAAGTATAACTGATACTGAAAGAAGTAACCAAAGGGGTGACCTTCTCCCAGCTGGTACAGTTAATGCTCCCACAGATAGCACCTCTCCTTTCAGCTGGAAATTTCTACCTCTCCAGAACAGGGACCCACTCTCCCCTCCTGATCTCAGAGAGCAGAAACAAGTCTTTGAGAGCTAAAGGGTTGGAAGATCAAAGTATTTAAAAGATTTATACTATCAATGGCAAATGTTCTTTAGGACACAGCAAAACCATCTACTTACCCATTATTGTCCCTCTGCCCCCTTAAAGCCGCTGAGAGCCAAATCACCTCTTTTTATGGTGAACTTGGGAGAGGGTAAAAATGCTAAGCCTCTCATCTGCTTAATATTTTCAAAAACAGCAATCATTAAACAAGTAACCATGTAAAAACACACTAGTCCAAACCCCACCCCCTTCTTTCTCCCTCCCTTCCTCATTTTTGACTTGAGGCATTAAAAAAAATAAAATAAATTTGAAAACATCTAGAAGAGAGCAATAAAAGACAATTAGAAAAGTTCAATTTCTGAGAGTCTGTTTAGTTTAAGAGGGGAATCACGGGGGAAACTTAAGTCTTTAAGCGTGTAAAGCAGACTAACCCCAAACTTGGTTTGTTCTCAGATACAACCAACAGTGGTGAATACCAACTAGTGTAACTAGTCCAGCCATGTGACAAACCACACATACCCAACCTCCTCTTTAATAAAGCTTCCTTCTTTGGTTTTCTTTTTTTTCTTAAAAAGAAACAACAATGTATGCAAAGGAGGAAATAAGACACCTCCCAGGAAACTTATTTCCTTTGAGGGACACCCCCAATGAATGAAACAACCAGCCTGTTTAGTAGCTATTCCAGTTCTCCAAGCTACTCTGCAAAACACCACAAAGCAGAAAGGACCTGGAATTAGAATCATAGAAAACTTGAGGTTGGAAGGGATCCCCAGGACATTATCCAGTCCAGTCAGGTGCTTAAAGCAGTGTCAGCTTCACAGTTGGAGCTAGTTTTGCTCACAGCCTTGTCCAACCAAGTTTTCAAAAACTCAGAGGATGAACTCTTCATTTCCCACATAGACATCTTCTGTGGTGCTTAACAACCCTCACCATGACTGATTTTGTTTTAAATCAGAAATTCCCATGTCACATCTTCCAACTATTAGCTTCTATCCTTTCATGGTGCACCATCAAGAAAAATCTGGCTCTGTCCAGTTGTGTTGCAGCTGACCAACCACCCAGACATAACTACATGAGGGTGAACCCCTTTGCTCAGATTACAACCTAAATAAGTATTTACTGCTGATTCATGACAAAATTCTTGTTGTTGGCTCACTGAGACAGTAGACTTGCACCTGAACTGAGTAATCTGACCAGGCCATGGAACCAGCATTTGTCCCTCACAGCCCAGATCTGACATTACTTAATTCAAGTTCAGGTCAGAACCACAGTTGTTTCTAGTGCATCTGAAACCACTTGTCCAGCTGATTCTCAGTTGGCTCTCATACCTCTCACTGTCCAGCAAGAGAAGAGGAAGGAGGGAAGATCTACTATTGCAAAACTGTGGGGTCAATATACCCAGCCCTTCCTGCCCTTTTTTCCTGGGTTTTTTTTTTTGATTGGTTGGGTTTTGTTGGGGTTTTTTTTGTTGGTTTGGGTTTGTTTTTTTTTCCCTGGTTCTGCTGACGCTAAAGAAAAGTTTTCCTTATATGCTCTAAGACACAGTTTAGTAACTCCCAAACCCATGAGATAGAATCATAGAATCATTAGGTTGGAAGAGACCCTTAGGGATCATCGAGTCCAACCATCAGCCCCACTCTACAAAGTTGTCCCCTACACCATATCCCTCAACACCACATCTAATCTACATGTTAGCCCTCAGAACACCAGTTCCATCTCCAACCAGAAGTAGGCCCACTGTAAATGTTCCACAGTTCTTTGGAGTCCTTTTAAAAGGATTCCAGCAGAAAACTCTGACTCTCCTGGCTATTTCAGGCAAAGATTCAGTTCAGCAAATGGGCAGTAGAACGTCCTGGAACAGAGTCAATTGCCATCATCTGTTAGAGCAAGTGAAAGCACATGACCAGAGAGCCCTAGACGACTGCAGGGCAAAGGCTTTCAAGTTAATGTACAAAGGAAGGGGAAAAAAAAAACATATAAAAAAAATAAAAAGAAAAGGTAGGTCCTCTTGAGTTAAAAATAAGCCATTTCCCTGCTATGCAAAGCTGCAATATATTACAGTGAGAGGTGTGCATGTGTAGCTCCAGAACTTCACTTACACACACACATTCAATGCTCAGCAAAGGTCCCCTTGTGACTTCAGAGACTACCGATGTTAAATGATGGTTGGGATAACACCCATTAGGCCCGTCTAAACAGGCCACAGCTACTCACTCAATGCTGAGAATCCCAAGAAAATGACCAGCAAACCCTCCAACGAGCCATAATAGAGTTCAAGAGCATCAAAACCGTCATCCGAGAGCCGACCACCTGTGGAGATGCCACTTATCCTTGGGATACCCTGGATTAGACTCTGTGCCCATCCTTTAGGAGACTATTTCACCAACAACTGATGGAGTTCAGCAGCAGATAAATCACAACATACTCCAGAACCCCAGGCTGTCCTTACCAAGGGGCACAACACACAAACCACCTCCAACAGCAGAAACACTCTCTGAACCAGAAGCTCGTTCAGTCTTCTGGTATCAGAGATTTTGCATCCTTAGTGACCTGACTACACAAACTGGCACGTCAGCAGCAGCATTTCCCTCATCACTTCGCGTAGATGTGCTTCCACACGGGTCAATAGATGACACCTATAGATTTCTGGCCTAGAGGCTGGAAAAAAAAAAACCACATGCAGCTTCAGAGATAGCAATCACATTCTCTACAGCCAGCAACAACGAGACACAATGCTTTTAGTTTCCAGTGAATATGTTTCTGTGTAAGAAAAAAAAAGCACTGTGTGGTACAGATGAGCAGGGGGAAGTACAGAAATTCAGCCACCAAAATCAGTAGTCAAAGAACAGCTTAAACAAATATCACTTAGGAATAGTCCAACTATATTTATATTTCCTTAGAATCTGTGGTGGGAGCAAGTGAGGTAAAGGCCTCTTGAGATCCTCTCTTGCATTATATTTTTATGACTTGTTCATTTCTTCAGGTGAGAAATACCAGTATGGAGAATCAGATAAAATGCTGAAAGACAGCGCTGTCTTTCAAATTCAATATAATATGGGTTTCCTGGAGTTAAAAAGTGTTTCTCATGTTATTAAAATGAAACACTTCAAGAACAACAAGTACCCATCATTGAATTGTAACTTAAACATCAGTTGAGATTGTTGGATGGGGAAAACCTTAGCCAAGGAACATATGGTATGTTTTAGACCGTTCCATCACCAGCCTTGGCTGAGCATAAAAGCAGGAAAGAAAGAATGGAAAACCTTTAAAAAGCAGTTGTGGTGGAGGCACTAAGGTACATCCATCATCATAGCAGTCTGCCTATCTCCCACGAATTTAAGGGGATACCTAGGAGCTGGCTCACTTTGAGGCTCTTACTCAAGGTATGTAATATACCTGATACTATATCACCCGACTCCTGAGCTGACTTCAAAAAGCTCCTAGTTGCTCCTGTCACCTATGCCACAGAAGGCCATATGCCACCCATCCTGCAAGTGCTGATATACTCCTCAGAGAATATACGTGCTGCTGGCTGAAGCCTCTGAAAAAATTGGCCAATCGCATTTTTTAAAGCCTCAACAGGCCCTCCAGTCCTGATGACCCTTCTGAGCCCGTGTGAGGCTTACACAGAAACATGAGCCCTTCTCAATGCCCTCATGAACACAGGCAAACACACACAAAGTCCCAGTCGGTCATCAGAGCCCCAGGAAAAGGAAGAGGATGTCCACAAATCACTCGTTCTCTCTTTTTCTCTGGTCTCCGTTTCATGCCATTATCAAGGCTGAGGAAACACAAAGGAAAACTCTGCACTACAAGAAAAAAAACAAAACCAACAAAAAAATCAGAACAAACAGGACAAAGTGGTAGGAGAGCGTGAAGCATTACAAAAACAGAGACCAAACTTTTGGAAACAATATCTTAAAACACCAATTATTTTACAAACCCATTCTTAAGCTAACATCCAGTGACTAACTTTCTAGTAATTATGACTTTATTTTAGCTTTCAAATAGCTCCTCTGAAGAATGAAACACTTCATAAAACTTTGTTCTCTCTGGATTGACAAATCCAGCAATTACTTTTTATCCAAGAAAGAGATTAACTATTTTTTCATAGGAGCAAAAAT
The DNA here is from genome assembly GCA_013400555.1 of Jacana jacana. Taxonomy (NCBI): domain Eukaryota; kingdom Metazoa; phylum Chordata; class Aves; order Charadriiformes; family Jacanidae; genus Jacana; species Jacana jacana. Next base: position 29,246 of record VZTM01037558.1, read on the forward strand.
GCGCACAATGCACTCAATGCTCTATATTGAGCACCTCCTTAACAGCCAAAAGCAGAGAGACAGGAGAAATTTCACACTGCTATTTCTGTTCTATTAATTCCACCCCACATAGGAACAGCAGGAAAACTATTAAAGTTGCATAGAAATTTTAACCACACAAGTTTTAAACAGATGAACATCCAAGTGCAAACACCAGATGCTTTACAGATGCATTTTATAATGAGAATGAACAAGTATAAAATTTGCACACTACGATAAAACCAGTTTCTGAAAAAAAAAACAACAACCAAACCTGTGCTTAACAGAAGGGCAGGAAAAACTTCAGCTAGGCATAGAAATTAACGCGACCTTAGACCGTGACAGAAGCCACGCTGAGCTGTATTTTAAAATGCTAATTCCCCTAATATGATGTGAAAACTCCAGACCAAAACAGAGCTTCACGAGCACGAGGTACGTTGCTGTTGGTTGTACCAACCCACCGAGATGCTCTGGAAGGAATTCAGCGCTTTGCTCTCTCTGCTGCAGGGGCTGCACAAACGACAGCCCAGAAAGGCCCAGCATTTACAGTTGCCGCTTCTGCGGTTTCCACCCAAATCCACTGGGTGGAATCCAGGAGATTGAGTGGCTGGTTGTTTTTCCAAAAGGCAGCCTCACTTTAGGAACCTTTAGGGCAAAACACAGTCCTGTGCAGGGCAGCGGGAGTTACGGCACCGTCGTCCAGAAGAAGCAGTGGAGATGTGACTGTTGGTGACAATTTAATAGGCTTGAGACAAACCACCTACAGGCATTGTTTCACTTCATTTAATTCCCGCTAATTACACGCAACCAAAACACTTCGCTATGCTCCATTCCAGCATTGCTTCCAATGTGTCCCTCCTAGTCCGGTAACTCGAAGGATGGCCTGCAGGACACCCTGAACTGGCTCCCAACACCAAGGAATATGGTGCCAAAGGCAGGGCGGGGGGGGGAAGAAGATACCTCAGAACAAATTTGTTGTCCCCCCTCACCCTTTTTTCCAGGGCACTTCAGCGGGGCACAAAATAATGGTTTTGGGCAGCATGACTGAACTCCGGGGGCTCAACGCCAGCCAAAAGCCCTCCCGAACATCACGGCCGGGGAGACACCTACAGACACATCCCTCAGGGACCCCAGTAGAGAGACGGCAAATCAAAATCAATAAATACATTAAAAAAAGAAAAGAAAAAAAGGCAAAAATAGTAAGTATATAACGATTAAAACGACATATGCATATTAAAAAAACAACCCAAAAAAAACCAAACCCAACCCAAAAAAAACCAAAACACGTCTCCCACCTTTTTTGATCTGGCGAAAATTACCNTTCTCTTGCCTCCCTCCTGCCTTCCTCGGTTCCGCAGGAAGAGGGGAGAAAGCTGGGACTCTCGCTGAAGCGATGGCGCCCCATGCTGAGGCGATAGTACCTCAAGTTGAAGTGATAGTACCTCAAGTTGAGCTGATAGTGTCCCGAGTTGAGTTGATGTGGCCTCCAGGCTGACATGATGGGACGCCGGGCTGAGGGGATGGTGTGTCTCAGGTTGACACAGTTGTTCTCCATGTTGAGGTGATGGGGCCCCACCCTGAGGTGATGGTCCCCAGATTGAAGTGATGTGGCTCCAGGCTGGGGTGGTGGGGTCATATGTTAAGGTGCCTCAGGTTGAGGTGATGGGGCTCCATGCTGAGGT